>CM068955.1:179486812-179514252 GCA_035128595.1 Eptatretus atami | reverse complement strand
AATAATAATAAATGTCATGGGTCAGGGTCAAGTGTCCGTCCAATCGAAGTGGGGTGTCTTGGTACCCGGTCATCACTGCCAGCAGTTATGAAGTGGTAGTTCTAGTTATGTCTATTATTTATTATGTAACACACCAATACACAAACACCACACAAAAATGCACAACGCAAAACAAATCCTGGCGAGGGTCTGCAATCTCTGATTGCTCTCTTTCTTGTTTTGAACATGGGATATTTCATATACCATCAAAAAACATTTTCTCGGAAAACACCATCTGGATCGGGATTGTAAAATAGTGCTTCAAAACACCTGATAATGCAACAGAGATGAGCACCTAAAACCCCAGGTCTTCCAGACCCTTAAGGTCCCCTGAACCCCATCCGTTGAGGCTCGGCTCGAGCTTGCGCTCCCACTGCCTTGCCTTTGTCACGGCACAACCAAGTCTGAAGATTTTCTTTACCTCGACAGGTTAGCAAGCCTGAATTTATAACAACCTTTGAACCCATTATCTGAGTGGCAGTGAAAGGTGTCAGCAGTGAAAATTAATGCAGAACATTTTGAATGTAAATAAGGTTTGTTCATGATGAAGTCATACATTACGCATAATGCTTTATTGGTGAGATCGGTATACGAGAAAGTTTTCAGAGTTGCCAAAATATAAAGGTCAGCATGACATAAGATGCAATAAAATGTGGTGCGGCGACATTTTTAGGTACGTATCAGTGAAAGTTTCTTCTGACATGGTACAGTTAGAGAACTTAACACTTTGGGTTGCCAACATGGGTGGGGGGGGAGGGGGTTGATATGGTGCTTATTGCAGGGCATAGTAAAGGCTGTTGGGGGCAATGGTGGCAGGAAGTTTGAGTGGTGCTTACACAGTGCATTGATAGGGAAGGAGGGGGGGAGTTGGGGTGGAAATTGTCATTGTTGGGTACGCATTAGACAAATAGCTTCTTGGGAATGTTAGAAAAGTGGTTATAGAAGCAAAATAAAGAAAAAAGCTGCAAATGTGGCAATGGCAGCTGCTGAGAATACATAACAAACTACTCATTATATGAACTGGTAGAATAAAAGAGCGAACTCTGCGAGTGATCTGATTATACAGCGTTGTATGTTTGTACTCCATTAGTCACAAGAAGTTTTGAAGCGTGGCCTTATTTTTGTGCCACATAACCATCCTGGCATCACGTAAGTAAACCATGGCGTCGCACGGACAATTTGTGGAGCTCACTGGCTGGGTTCCCGTTGCTGTTGCTAGACAACTTTGGCAATGACAGCAGCTCATTCACAACCTATTGTGACAATATTTATAACTTGAGTAGCTTTTGCTTGGTAATTCCAATCTTGTAGGTTTATGCAAGAATTTGGTAAAACTAAGGCAGCTTGCTCGTTTCCTTGAAACGGGGAAGATTTGTGTTTTTCTTGCCAACGTGCAGCAAACAATCTTGGCACCCAGCTCGGTAAAATTACATGTGAAATAAATTAATTTTATTGAGTTGATGAGAATATTCATTATTAGTTATAATAAAGACAAGACAAATGAAGAAGTTTGTTTTGAACATCGGAAGAAATTGAGAATGTCAAGGGCTGGTTTTCACGGCTTCACATTACGCGTACTGTCGTACATATTATCGGCAATATGTAGAAAATGTCAAGATGTGGAAAGACTTGTCTTTTTCTGAAAATGTTTCTTACACCTAACTTTAATTAAGTTCATACAGTCAAGTTTTAAAAGTGAGTTTCAACTTCGGATGTCATCAACTGAAAAGTGATGAGGATGTTCATCACCATGGGAAGTGAGTGCCTGATATTTTGGGTGTTTGGGCCTTCGTCCGAGCAAAAAGGCAAAAACGTTTCTGCTCTGACGAAGGACTAATGCTCGAAATGAATCGAAGAGGAATGAGGAGAGCAGGAGTTGCACAGAAGTAAGGGACATAAGTGAAACGGATATTGGGAGGCAAATCTGCACTGGTTGGGATGTGCTCGTGAGAGAGGAGGGCAATGTGGTCAAGCAGGCCTTTTGATATGGATGTAGTTGTAAAAGATAGAAGGGGCAGAGCAATAATGAGGTGGTGACGAGAGACATGAGAAAGGTGAGGGTACAGAGGGAGGATGGTCAGGATGGAAGGAAATTTCATGTGGTGAACCCCACAAGACTACTACTACTTCTTTAAGAGCCATATTTAATCCCACCTTCTTGTGGGATCAGCTGTGAGAGAAGTTTGAGCTAAGTCTTTCCAAACTGGCTGGCCAGCCCTGACATTTGACTGGAGCTGATTTGAGAAGGAATTTGTTCAGCGTGCTGGCAATAACTGTCCTACTCTTCACGAAACACATCATGGGACCTTTAACGTCCACTAACTAATGCTAGCAGATGAGAGGCCCAGCAAAATGTCCATCTGAGCGATGGTGCACTTTGTGATGTGATGCCCTGCCTGCAAAGCACCGACCCTGCAGTTTATAGTTGGGTCAGGGACTTTTCTTCTTCTTCTTCTTGCATATGGCAGCTTGGCTGCCAGGTAGCTATCATTTTGTTGGGGCACAGCAGTACAGCTGTGCCCCGATACCAGTACACTGGTACTCATTTCGCCGACCTCAGAAGGATGGCACGCTGAGTCAACCCCACCTTGGTGTTAATTTAGCAGCCAATGAGGCTTGAACTCAGGACCCTAATATCCCAAGATAGCCACTCTAGCTGTTAAGCCAACACCAGGCTTTGGGTCAGGAATTGAACCCAGGCTAGACACAGCTCAAAGGTAAGTGTGCCACCTGTACTCTCTAAGGGAATCTTGGTGTGCTTGAGGGAAAGCCATGTTATTTGTGGCTCATTTTAAATAAACAGTACAGTATGGAGATAATGAGACTGATAAAGGGGCTGTCACACCTTGACGATTTAGCGAACGTATGCCGTTTTTTAAAATTTGCCGAATACGCTGGCACACGTCGAATACGTTATTGGTAAGTTTTGTAATACGTTAGGAATACCCTGAAAAACACTGCCATAAGTCGTTGTACGCTGGCTTTAATCGTTGACTTTTGTGCTTGTTCTCTCTTTTTCGAATGCTTAAAATTTTACGACGTACTCGGCGTTTGGCTCACACGTTCCGCTACGCCGGCCATAAGGTTTAGGCACGTTATGCGATCGTTGACACACGTTAATTGTATGTTACTCATAAGTCGAAACACGTAGAGGTAACATTCGCGTACCCGAAACTTATTTCTAACCTATGAGTAACGTTTTGTAAGCACGCTACACAAACGTTGTTCACACTTCGCAACACACTACTTGAAAGTTCCTCATACGTCGAAACACATCAAAGTAATGTTTAGGGTACCCGTGACTTATTTATAACCTATGAATAACGTGCTTGGAATTATTACGCTATGCATACGCTGGACTATCGTTGGGCATAGTTGTGGACGCCTAAAACACGATAAACAATCGTTGGTATAACTTATGTATAAGTTCTCGAAGCGTTTCTGTGTTCATTACTAGTACATTATGCATTTGTCAAAGTCGTTTTTAAATACTTTAAAAAGTAAAACAAAGAAATATTTCATCGTGGGAATGAGGAAAAAAATTAGCCGAAAAGAACATCGAACAATGGTGCAAAGTAGTCTCCTATTCGTGGACGATAAGAGGATCCATCATCACCCACACCCTCCCCATCACGCTACCTACTACTACTGACATGGACCTACTACTACTACCACTATGACATAGACATACTACACTACTACTACTACTACTACTACTGACATAGACATACTACTACTACTACTGACATAGACATACACTACTACTACTGATGTAGACATTCTACTACTACCAATGCTACTACTACAACTACTACTTACTATTACTACTGTCAGCACACCAACTACTGCTAATAGTATTACTACTACTGATACTACTGGCATTGACATCTACTCAACATGGAGTCTGGAACAATGATGGGTTCCTCTTGTGAAGCCCATTTGTATGTACCAATTCCCCTAAACCGCTGCCAATACGTCAGTACACGGTAGATGTAAGTTAGAAACACTTTCAGTAAGTTCTGTGGTTGTCCGGAAGACGTCAATTTAATTCGTCTACATACGACAATGTGCGTTATACATACGTTACAATAGGTTCATAGCATGTTATTCAATGGTTAGATGCACGTTTTACTTAGGTTCAAAACATGCTACACATAGGTTAAACGCACGTTACTCTTACGTTCATAGCACGGTAGCCATTGGTTCAAGGCCAGTTATACATAGTTTCAATGCACGTTACTCATACTTTCCAAGCACGTTAAACATAGGCTAAGCTGACGTTACTCATTTGTTCAAAGCACGTTACTCAACGGTTATAAATTGGGTTTCAAGTATGGTTGCCATTAACTTGACGTGCTTCGACTTATGACTAACCTACAAGTAACGTGTGTTCGCCGTGTTTAAACGATCGCGGAACGTGCAACAACAGATGCCAACGCATGCGAAACGTGTGAGCCTTACGTCGAGTACGTCTTAAAATTTTCAGCATGCTTGAAATTAACGACGTATCGAACGGACTAGGTAATATGCCAGCGTACCTCAATGATTTCGAGCATAATCTTAACGTATACTCAACTTTCCTATAGCGTATTTGACGTGTGCCTAGCGTTGTAAACCCATTTTTCATAGAATGGCATACGCTGGCAAAATCGTCAGGTGTGACTGCAATGTTGACAATTCAAAATCTCGGGCAGTTTTTGATTTCAATCGGCGTCCGGCAAGTTCTCAACAGGCTACGCCACGAGTTCGCCGGCGATACGTATAGCGCAAAGGGTAAGTTAAACTATCGTTTGTCATAGGTTTGAAGCCGATCACAAGGTAAGCATTCGTTGGTAAAAGTTATGTATAACACAACGAAACGTTCTGTGCCGTTACTAATATGTTATGCAAACGATCAACACGTTTTGAATACGCCAAAAACTCAAAAAAAACCATCAAATTTCAGCGTACGTCAACGTTTTAGATCAATTTTTATACGTTGCCATTGCTGGCTTAAACGTCAAGGTGTGACAGGGCCCTAAGAAAAATGAAAAACATTTTTTTTTTTACCCTGAGTCGATTATAAATTAACTGGGATTAAAATTCTTATGCAGATGCTTACAAGGCTTATCAAAGGGTATGCAAAAGCAATTGAAATGAGGAACCTATTTTAGATTAGGCTGGCTTCAAAATTAATAGTCCTGATATCGATCTGAATGCCCCAAAAGGAAACTATAAAATCGGACACTTCATACATTGAAAGAGCGGAGGCTGAAAAAATTGATGTTTTATTAATGGAACACCATTACCTGTTCATGTGAATAATGGCATAATGTGTAAAATAATGTTTAATAACCTTATGATTAGCTTAAGTTTATATATATATATATATATATATATATATATATATTCTAATGCTGGTCGTGGAGCTTGTATGTAAATCACATGGAGGACGCAAGTATTGGTGTACTTTGGCATAAATTACAAGGAAATTAGTAGACAATGGACAAACACCTTTGATATATGGGATTAACCTGTGTGCCCTACCTCATGAGCCAGGGGTGAGTAATGGGAACACCAACAAGCCAGTGATTGGCTGAAAATAAATTTCCATTTATGTAATTGGCTGCGCCGAAAGGGAACCATGGGAGTACTCCACATGAAAAATCAAAATAATCTTCAAAAATATTATTTGTGTATTCATGATCAAAATAACGTGCAACTAAGGTGTCCATGATTCGGAGAAAAGGCACAGTCAGAGTTAAAGTTTTGCTCACCAAAGAACAGCTTAATCTCAGAAATAAAATAGTGGACAAATTTAAAAATGACAAAACCTAGGCTGCAAAAGTTAAATTTGGTTGACAAGTGGTGGCTTTTTCTTATTCCTAATTCCTTTATTTGCAAGGCTCAGTGCAGGAGTAATTTCACCAGTAGTAGAAGCTGACGATGAAAGAAAGGCCCAACAAAAATCCAGAGAAGAAACAAAAGGGCATAACGAAGAGGTAGAAAAGGATCTCAGAAGTTCTTTGACTTCTGGTAAAAGAGTTCTTTTGCATTTTTTCTCAAAACCTAGAAACCCTCACTGATGAAAGAGGAATGTTCAAGACATCTTTACGTCTATAGCTCAAGCAGTTGCTAGGTAAATCAAGTGAACACATGCATGCTTCATGCTGCATGGGTCTCAGGATAAATGCTATAGTTCAAGCACGTGAACCAATGATTCATCACGAGTGACGGGTTTAATCAAATAATAGCATGTTGCACTTTACAAACATATTTTATGTATGTCTGTGAGTCTCAATGAAGATGTAAAATGAAGTGAAACATGCAAAAAGGGATATTTTATGACATGTTGTTGCTGTCCTTTTGGCTGTGGTTGTTGTTGCTGTTGATGTTGTTTGTGTACTATTATATAATTTTTTTCTTTTGCTTCAAGAAGTTTTACTATTTATAATTTTGTGTGCTCCTTCTGTGTCTGTTCGTTACTTTTTAAATCTAGAGGGGTTCCTGCTGTCGTAATGTTGGATCCACTACATTAAAGCTCCAGATCCTGCTGCTTCTTCCTCCATCCCAGAAAGACGGACAATTCAAACCGGCATTTTTATGATTAAACGGACAGAAATTTTGTTTCAAGTACATCGATGATTAGCTTTCCAACGATACCATTTTTTATTATTTTACAACAGCAGGGACGTTTAAGAATAAAATATGATCGACACATGGACAGATGCTTATCCTTTTAGTAATAGATGACAGGATCCCAGAAAAGGGTCATTGGTATATTTCTTTAAAAATAAATCACAAAAGGAGGTATTGTTATACTGTATGTATTGTATTTTTTTGTCTGTAAAATTTAGAATCATGATGGAGTGAGGTGACTAAGGGCAAAAATACATTGTACTGGTACTGGGGCAACAGCTGGACACAACAACCAAGGGAGTGAGGACAGAGGAGGGGGAATAAACCTGCAAGTCATAAAATATGGTTAGTTCCTCAAATGGGAGAAAATAATAACAAAATAGTGGAGAACAGCAGTAAGCCTTGACTTTGGGAGGTTAAACAGTGTGTGAGGTGGGTTGGGGGCAGTGCACTGGAAGAACGTATGCATCCTGGAGGAGCTGGGGGCAGGGGATGATGGTCAGAGGAGTGAGAGCACAAAGAGAGCAAAACCGGAGGAGAAAAGATCACCTTCCTTAAAAAATAAAACAGCCGCCACCATCCTGTATACAATGCGAGAATAACCTCCTGTCTGCTTCTGACAATTCAAAAATAGTCCAAATAATTTAGAAAATGCATTCATAAATGGTCCAAAGAAATATACTTATTTCAGATAATCAATTAATATATGTCCAATCTCCAATTAATGAATGGTCCAGAGAAATAGGAAAGAATACAACGTAAGATTTTGTGCTTAGAAAGATCTGTAATGTGCTAAACTTGGAAGATGTAATTATTTACATGAAAAGAAACTCTGAATTATCAAAGAATATAAAATATATAATTATGAATATGGAGTACAGTGAAGATAAAAATTGATGAAAAATGGTTTGAATTACAACAAGAAGCATAAATATAATTTTGATAGCTCACACATTTTGAGGTTATGATACCTATCAGCTCTTGAAGTTGAGATTTCTATATTCTTCCATGAAGAATACAAGCGTTTATCAAACATTCCAGTTAAAATATTTTGTTTCCAAATAATTGCCGGCTATTATGTCTAAATTCTTTCTCGTCTAAACAATGAATTGTCTTGTAAAAACGATTTTATTCATCAATTATAAATGACACGTTGGAAAAGAGAAGTTATAATTTAGGGAATCGAGAGAACAAGATATCGATTTTCATTTTTTATCTTACTAAGAGATGGTACTTTGAGTCAAACAAATATAATAGAAATCAAGATATATATATATATATTATATATATATATATATATATATATATATATATATATATATATATATATTTGAAAGTGATATCTAATGTATAAAGCTCTTTCTAACCACTGACTCACTGACTGACTGATATTAAAGATCGGTCGTACCTTCTGGGTGACGTAAAAAGCTGAAATCTTGCGTTCTAATGGACATCGAAGCCAATACACCGGGAAAAAAATCACAGAACCATCAGAAAGCATCCGTAAAATAAAATATAAATAAATGATAAAGAAAAAAGAAAAAAATAGGCAGGTGAGTGACTCGAGACAATGGAGAGGCACAATAATTTTGCATGACGATGCGCATCAAAGCCAATACACCAGGAAAAATCACAGAACGGTCGGACAGCATCCATAAATTAAAATATAAATAAATGAAAAAAAATTGAAAAATCAAATGCAGGTGAGCGACCCGAGACAATGGGCAAGCACAGTAATTTTGCATGCCGATGGACCATCAAAGCCTATCCACCAGGAAAAATCACTGAAACATCAGAAAGCATCCATAAATCCATCCATCCATCCATTGGGACATACTCTGTGCAGAGCGTTGGTGCTGCCGAAGCGGTCTCCTTGGCTTATTGGGTACAATCCTGGACGGGTCGCCACTCCGACACAGGACACCTAGCAAGCCTGCACTGACATTTTGACAACCTCGGAAGGATGACAGGCAGAGTCAACCCCACCTGGTATTAATTCAACAGCCAAGTGGGATTTTTGGACTCAGGATGCTAAGATCCCAAGCCCACCACCAAACCATTAAGCCAACACCAGGCAAATTTGCAAAATCCATGAAACAAATTTGACCTAAAAAATAATTGGTGATTGAATTCAATGACCAAATATGCAACTCCTCTTCAAATTTCAAGTGAATGATGAAATATTGACAATATAAAGAAATAAATGAAAAATCAAATGCAGGTGAGCGATCCGAGACAATGGGGAAACACGGTTTGTTATAGCTTACAATGTGTGCGCATACCTCGCTCGTGTACATTATATATATATATATATATATATATATATATATATATATATATATATACATACAAATGAATCAATTATCCAAGTTTAAGAAATATATCGGATTTGAAAAGTTTATGCAACATACTGTTAGAAAAAGTACAACAGACGTGATTCGACCTGGTATTGTGACGTTAATTTTTTTTTTTAAATTCAACACAACAGAACTACCTCGGATTAATTCTTTAAAAGCAATAATATTTCGTTTCACACTTAGGAGTCATTTATTTTAAACAAGGATGTTTAGTTTATGTGGTGATATCACCCTGGTTATACAATATGGATGATGCAGGGTACATTGGTCACGTGAGAGAAGTTTACATAACCTGATGAACTAAATCTGTTCATAAATATTCAAAAAGAAAAACATCCTCCACTTAGTAACCATATAGACAATGGGAAACCAATGTAAGTGGAAACATTTGGGGTTGGTCTATTTAGAATTTCCACCTTAACCAGTGCTTCGTGATGCTCAGATTATATAGGTTCAAATCTCAAGATGTGTTGCTGTGTCCACGGACTTCAAATGTTCTTGTAGAGTGTACTGATGGTTCCTAATATTATTTTACTAGGAAGTCGCCTGTGCCTGCATGGGATTCTAAACTGGGTTTCTATTTGAAAATGATGTAATTTCAAGTCACCGACACATTTTTCTATTCATTTCTTAATCTTCTTATGACAGAATTTCATGCAATACTACATTTTCAGTGAAACCCCCCCTTTTCCCCCTTTTCGCCTTTGAATTACTGGCAAAATGCAAATGGCATCTTCTGCCATCGAGCTGGCGAGCTGAGAGCAACAATTCCCATTTTTTTTCCACATCTGATGCAATTTAAATGCTCTAATGGCGGCGAGGTGCTCCATTTGAAACTGTTTGATATACGTCGCCTTTTTGATGCCTTTGGTCCATAATAAAAAATAGTATTGGTGTCAAAGCCAGTAACCAATTGCGAAATAATAGTAGGATTAAAATGTCGGTTTATAGTTGGGTCAGGAATAAAATTTGGACTCAACAGATCAAAAGCAAGTGTACTACGACTGATTTATCCTGGCAGTCAAAAATTATAACTTGCTAAATGAATGACATGAAAGCTAAATTCAAAGTGTGCTATGTAAGAAGGATTTACAGATGGCAATCCCATTTTGAAAAAGGTTACACGAGAAGATGGACTAGCAAGCTACTTATAATTGTTGATTGTGTTTTTTGTCGACTTTCAGAAGACTGATTAATTATTTGAATTGGGATGATATTCTTCTTGCCAAAAAATTACTGATACTGTCGACCCTGAAGGACTACATCATTGACATTATAGCAATGAAATACAAGTAAATGTGAACACACAGAACATAAACACATGAGGAAGCCATTTGGCCGATCATGCCTCGTGCCTGTGACATATCAACAGACTTGTGGCGGATGAAATTAGATTATTAATATTATTATTATTATTATTATTATTTCGATGATTAGTGCAACAGATCTTACTTCAATCAGGAATTGTTAAACCGAGGTCGATCATTTTTCTAAACTCTATCTTTTTGTTTTTCAAATATGAATTGCTCTGAAGTTTCCTGAATTTTTTTTTTTCTGCTGTCACATGTTTGGTTATTCATTCATGAGCTCACCTGGATTTTAATCCGGTGAGCTTATGCGATCGAGCAATGTCCGTAGGTGAGCGAGTCAGTCAGTGAGTCTGTAAACACTTCAATCATTATCGCTTGAACCAAACACACGATTTTGAAGAAACTTGGCCACAAACTTCATATCTGATGGCTAATGAAGGTGTATTGCCGCATCAAATCTGCGCTCATTGAGGGGTCTGGGGGGGGGGGGTTGCCCCAAAATAGGTTTTGTTCTCTTCTCCAAAACTACCACAACCATTTTGATGAAACTTGACCACAACCTTCATCACCCTTGATGTACCAAAGTTTGTTCACGGCATTAAAAAAAAAATAGTTACTGTTACTCCTGATCCAGGTGAGCTTCAGGATGCGTGGTCAATATTTTTTTTCTTTTCATCTCTCTCTCTTTGTTCCCAAGATGAACATACAATTACATGCATACTTTTTTTTTTAGATTTTCCCCTCATCTTTCCAAATACCAAGTTGTTCATCAACGTGTAAAAGTATTTTTCTTTTTCCAGCTTTGCTTTTGCCTCCACTTTTCTTTTCACCAGATAACACTGTATTTAGTTTTTGAAAACATGAAAGGCATTCTTCTTTCCATCGTCGATCCTCGTTAACTAGTGGAAGGTACTTGTGCCACGTGTGCTTATGGTGTATGTGATTACACTGCACAGCCTTGAGCTGTAAGCAGTTGCCCCATTGATGCATCCCTGCCACTCGCCGTCTGCAAAAAGCAGGATATAATTTTGCAAAATGATATCAAGTTGTTTGACATGCTAACTTGCTGCCTCCTATCCATTGTGGTTTATCATGTGGGTTGAGTTTTAGAGTGCGGGCAACAAATGGCACGGACTGGTTCGACGGAATTGCCTTTCCTTTTGTCCACATTTCCTTGTGTTTCTAAATCAGAACTCCAAGTTAATAATCTTACTGCAAACCTAGTAGTCGTAGTAGAAAAACGTCCTCTTGGTCGTTTCATAAAGTCCCATCCTCTGCAGTCATTGCTATGCTGAGTGGTGCAAACAGGCCAAAAAATGCAGGCACGCTGGCATGGCGTCTCGCCTGCGGGCTCATTGGACTGAGTCAGAGAACAGTAAAGTTGAACGGATAGATTTCCCCAGAAAGCACTGCTCCTGTCTGGTAACTTAAGCTCCCAGCGATATCAGAGAACAGATCTTACATTCACTACGGTCCTGATTCCAGTTGTGGTGTTGTATGGTAGGAGCTGTTTTTTTCTTTTGTTTTGTATACACAGTCAAAGCTTGTGGAAGAGCTGCTACACTGAATGGATCAGGACACAACAGGTTGCAAAGGGAACAGTGGAGAGAGAGAGAGAGAGAGAGAGAGAGAGAGAGAGAGAGAGAGAGAGAGAGAGAGAGAGAGAGAGAGAGAGAGAGAGAGAGAGAGAGAGAGAGAGAGAGAGAGAGAGAGAGACAGACACAGAGAGAGAGAGGAAACAGCAGAATAGAAGGCCAAGATAGAGGGAGACTTGGGGAGGAATGGGGGACGGGAGAGGCAAACTACATGTTTGAGAGGGTTTGTTGCATTCAAGGGGCAAATGGGAATAGAACAAGGAGAGAAGGGAAATAAATATTGAAAAAAGAAACATGAAGGAAAGGGATAGAAAGAACAGGAGAGTTCAGACAGTGCCACAAACAAATAAATAAATGCATTTCTTCATCAAAGAGATGGGAGTGGGTTTCACGGAAGAGTTGTTACTATGTATTGTTCCAGGAAGAGGATGGGGTGGAATTTGGGATGTAGTCAGTCACCAGCATGTGTACTTTAAAATTTGAAGATATACCGTGGAACTGGTCGCAGAGGCACCGGTTTCATATCCGTGCCCCGACGTACGATACAATAAAGATTGTGCGCCATGAATACGCAGCACCACTTAGTCCATCATGGTGCAGCATTAAAATGGTGCACAGTTCCAAACTTTTTATGATCAGCTATTACAATCCAAGCCTATTGTTCAAAAAGTCAAATGAACTTGTTGATTACAGTTTTGTTGATTACAGGTGGAGGCAAGATCTAATCAGATAGAATAACTCGAAGGCAAGTACAAAGACACCACTAGAAAAGCAGTGGATCAATAATGAGATGCGACTGCGAGCACGAACAGTTTTCCAGGAACTAGAAGGACAACTCGTTAGATTCTCACCTTCGTTGAAGTCTCTGCCAAGCTCATGGTTGGGGCAGCGTTTCACCACCTCGGTCACATGCTCCGCTTTCTTGTACACAGGCATGGCACGCACGAGCGCGGCAAGAGGTGGTGAAGAAGTTACCCGAAATTGGATGGGACACGTCTTGGCAATCTGGCAGTACAGTTTCTTCAAGTCTGTTGAGTACTGTGGAAATATGAACAGGAAGTGATCTGAGCCAAGTGAAAATAATTTCAGCACCATTTTGGGAATTGCACTCTTTTCACCACTAACATTCACACTCTGACAACCGCAGGCTTCACAACATATCAAGGTTTTCAGGAGAAACTCATTGAGAATTATAAGAACTGCTCGCAAATGGTGAGAAAAACGTCACGGATAAAACTTTAGACAGCAGGTTGAGAAAAACCTTCTGCCACACCCCTGCGATTTCGGAAGCGAAGATCCAAAAATTAGGGCAAATTTTCCTATCGACTGTCGGATATCTGCTATTTCCGCCACTCCAGCATAAGGCAAGCGAGAATGAGAAAGAGGCAGAAGGGGAAAAAGTGTTTCTCCAATTTGCAGTAAGACGGAAATCACTGCTTCTCCCTTTAATTCCAAGCTGAGTCCAAACCCCCATGTCTGTCACATTCCTGTGGCAGGGACACAAGAGACAGGGTTCAGACAGTAATCCCTTATGACTTTCCACCCAAAAAAATTATTCGTGTATGTGATATATATATATATGTTGTGTTGTTCTTCTTCTTTCGGCTGCTCCTGTTAGGGGTCACCACAGCGGATCATCCGTTATGATCCGCATACTGATTTGGCATAGGTTTTACACCGGATGCCCTTCCTGACGCAACCCTGGTCGCCTCTTACGACGCAGGGATAAGGATTGGGTTTCGCCATGATTCCGGGCTGTCTTACACCCTCTCATAGCGTGGCCCAGCGCAGAGCTCCCGTCCTCAAGCGATCCTCCAACCCAAGCCTCCGAGTAGCCGGATTACAGGCACACGCCACTACGCCCGGTGTATATATATATATACGTATACGATACCCCACACAGTGTTCGGTATTCTAATACTATGTTAACAATGAATACAATTAACTTGTGTTTTGTTGAACACATTGTGCCAAGTGCAGTCAATTAATTGTAAAAAAGAAAACAATTGAAGTATTTAACTTTTTATGTATTTCATGACATTTATGCTTTGATGATATGAGATTAAATGACATTCTATCTTCTTCCGACCCACAATATGAATTTATGATTTATTATTAGTAATTGTTTTTTTTAAAGCCAAATTCATACCCATCAATGTTACACTCATTGATTTTTTCAATTGTAGCTGATAAGCTATGCGGATACATGTTGCCTCTCCCAATTTTGTTTCATGTTGGATTATGGATCGATTTTTACCTCCGCCACCGAAGATGGACGGAGGTTATGGTTTCACCCCTGTCTGTTTGTCGGTTTGTCTGTCTGTCTATTTATTTGTGTACAGGATATCTCAAAACATTATGGACGGATTCGGACGAAATTTGGTGGGCATGTTCGGTGTGTGACAAGGACGAATTGATTAGATTTTGGTGAAAATCCGGATCCTGATACTAGAATTTTTTAAAAGTGATTCTTCACCATTAAGAGAAAGGGCCAAAATTGATATATAGCATTTTACCACAACTATTTATATTTCAAAAAGTTGTGGACTGGATATAACAAAACTTGGTGGATGAGTTGGGTCGGTGACAAGAACAAGCAGACGAGATTTTGGTTAACGTCTGGATTCAAATCTGGCCGATCAGTGGCATACAAAATATAAACTGTTAAGGCTGGCGGAGGTATGCGCTCTACCGATTACCTTTCTTGTGTCGACTGTAATTGTTATTATTACTTGTTGATTGCATACTTTATTTCTACTGTCTGGTATATATTGCTGTGACTACAGTACATTCAATTCAAGGCTACATTAAAAAATTTTAACAAATCCCATTGTCGTACATCCATTTGGCCATTGTCTCCGAAAATGATTTTTTTTCATGTAAGATTCATCCATACAATCTAGTCTCATTGCCCTTCATGGTATATATTGCTGTGAATACGGTACATTCAATTCAAGGCTACATTAAAATTTTTAACAAATCCCATTGTCGTACATCCATTTGGCCATTATATGGACTATCGAGTTCATAGAACACGATACCCCACACAGTGTTCAGGTATATTGTTTAATTTTAATAAAATAATTGTTTTAAAGATCGTAATTAACAGATGAGGTGATACCATTTTCATCATCAATCTTTTGTGATCAGATTTGTAAATATTTGATAAGTCGATAGCGTAAGTGGCGTGGTGGTAGATTGAGTAAAGGTAACAACTGTCTGGCCTTGTGTCATCTTGCCCGCAGTGCTTTGGCTTCAATTCCCATGATTAGTGAGAATGAAAGTTTCTGTAACCTTTAATGGAGTGGTTTCTTGTGCAGGAGAGGACCTTGGCTGCAGAACATGTGAGCACTCCAACGTTCCATTCGGAATATGAGCCTCAACCACCACCACAGCAGTATTTGTGTGGTATTCATCAAGGTCATGGAACAAGATGCTCATAATAGTGTAAGAAGCACAAATTTTTTATTTTTCACTGATGAAGTCGCCGGAGGCATTGTGTTTTCGGGTTGTCCATTTTGCTGTCCGTGCGTCCGTCAGTGCGTCAGTGATAGGTTTTCATTACCGCGATGACTAAAGAAAGGCTGAAGGGATCCAAGTCAAACTTGCTGCAAGTATGTATAAAGATGTAAATAAGAACTGGTGGGATTTTGGCATCAAGAGGCCAAAGGTCAGAGGTCACATCAGGTAAAAATGTAATACTAAAGAACGGCTGAAGGGATTTAAGTCAAAGTCAGTGCAAGTATGTAGAATGATGGAATAATGTGGGTGGAGGCATATCGGTCGACATCGCGACATCAAATTATGTCTAATTCTATATACTAGTGCGTGGCCGTACGTGCGTGGCTGTACATGCAAAAAATAAAAATAAAAAACTTTCAAACCGCGTGCCAGAAACAACACCACAACAGGACCGTTCGTGTTCGCTCTCGTGTGCCCGTACGTGCGTGGCCGTACGTGCAAAAAAACTTTCAACCGCGCGTGCCAGAACAACAATCACACAGGCCGTTCTTCGCTCTCGCGTTGCCATACATGGAAAAAAAAAAACACTTTCAAACGACCACACAGGCCGTTCCTTCGCTCTCATAAACGACGACTGGATTGGGGCATGGTGTTTATCTATAAATGCGCATAAGAATCGAGAAATTATTAGAATACAGGAAGTCATCACTATCCGGAAGTCCGTACGTTGTAACCCATAATGGGAACGCAGCTGAGGATCTCTTCCCAACGGCCAGGCCTACGCAGCAGCAACGTGTCCTGTCATTGGTAACTAAATGGCGCCCTTCCCCATCGGCCACGCCTACGCAGCAATGTGTCCTGTCATTGGACTAAATGGCGCCTTCCCCCCATCGGCCAGGCTACGCAGCAACGTGTCCTGTCATTGGTAACTAAATGGCGCCCTTTCTCATTGGCCATGCATACGCAGCAATGTGTCCTGTCATTGGTAACTAAATGGCGCCCTTCCCCCATCGGCCAGGCCTACGCAGCAACGTTCCTGTTATTGGTAACTAAATGGCGCCCTTCCCCCATCGGCCAGGCCTACGCAGCATGTGTCCTGTCATTGGTAACTAAATGGCGCCCTCTCCCCATCGGCCACGCCTACGCAGCAACGTGTCCTGTCATTGGTAACTAAATGGCGCCCTTCCCCCGTCGGCCACGCCTACGCAGCAACGTGTCCTGTCATTGGTAACTAAATGGCGCCCTTCCCCATCGCCACGCCTACGCAGCAACGTGTCCTGTCATTGTAACTAAATGGCGCCTTCCCCATGCGGCACGCCTACGCAGCAATGTGTCCTGTCATTGGTAACTAAATGGCGCCCTTCCCCATCGGCCAGGCCTACGCAGACACGTGTCCTGTCATTGGTAACTAAATGGCGCCCTTCCCCCATCGGCCACGCCTACCGCAGCAATGTGTCCTGTCATTGGTAGTAAATGGGCCTTTCCCCCATCGGCCACGCCTCCGCAGCAATGTGTCCTGTCATTGGTAACTAAATGGCGTCCTTCCCCCGTCGGCCACGCCTACGCAGCAACGTGTCCTGTCATTGGTAACTAAATGGCGCCCTTCCCCATCGGCACGCCTACGCAGCAACGTGTCCTGTCATTGGTAACTAAATGGCGCCCTTCCCCCATCGCCACGCCTACGCAGCAATGTGTCCTGTCATTGGTAACTAAATGGCGCCTTCCCCATCGCCACGCCTACGCAGCAACATGTTCGTCATTGGTAACTAAATGGCGCCCTTCCCCATCGCCACGCCTACGCAGCAACGTGTCCTGTCATTGGTAACTAAGGTGCCCTTTCTCCATTGGCCACGCCTACGCAGCAACGTGTCCTGTCATTGGTTTGGTAAATAAATGGCCATAACTTGGGAAGCACTTTGTCCGATTAATATCAAACCTTGAAAGAACACATACTCAGGTCCCAGCAATATACCTGGCAAGTTTCAATTAGATCGGACAGTGGTTGTCGAGAAACAGCGGTCACAGACAGACAACAACACACACACACACACACACAACACCACACACACACACACACATTGCTGGAATTATAGATAGACAAAAGTAATTATAATTTGGAAGAAAAAAACATTTCCTTCATAACCATATATATATATATATATATATATATATAATATATATATATATATATATATATATATTGATAGACAGATGGATAGATATAGATATATATGCAGCGTTTGAGTGTTGGAAAATAAATAACAGAAGGCAATTCTTGGACTACACTGGTGATATCTCGTCACAAAAACTTTTGAGGGGCTCCTTCATTTTTTCTTCTTCTTCTTCTTCATCATCTTCTTTTTCATCTTCCTCTTCTTCATATTTTTTCTTCCTCTCTTCCCAATTTATAAGGGGTGAGGCTCGTAATGAAAGCCAAAAAGGTGATACTTCTGAACATATACGCCCTCTATAAGGAGCCGATTCTGAAAATACAATGTTGAGTTTTATTGTTCTCATCGATGACATCAATCACACACAACTGAATGCCAGGTTTCTGTTTATCCTGGGGCAATGTCTAGCCCAATGCAGTTGCAGGCATTCTCATTTGCTTCAACAGCATTTTACCTTTACATTTCCTGTTCTTCAAAACAAGTCCACGTTTTGAAGAACAAGAATAAAAAACACCTGGGCCACAAAATTGCAGGTGGGCCTTCCGTGAATTTGAAAAACAATCCAACTTTTGCAATTGTAAATGTGCCTGAAGATAGTTATAAAATTATTGGTTTTTGAAAAAAAAATTCATTGATTTGCTCTTTGCAACCCTGGGTTGATATCAGGAAGATATTGCATTGAGGGGAATCCCTACCGCAGGTTGTGGGGCACCACCATGCACAGAACACCTGAAATACATCACTTACTTCCAAAATATTACGTGTGTAGATGTGTGACGGGCATCCGCTGTTGGTCTGGACCTCTGCAGCAAGTGCTGGTGTGGCACAGGTGCTCATGGTCACCGTTCCAGTTAAGAGGTGTGCCACTAATTATATATTTACGAGACCATTAGGCGGGGTATGGGTACAAGGCGATGTTAACACTTACAGTATACGCCTATAATTCAAAATGGAACAAATTGTTTCTTTCTTTCGTACGTTGAGGCGTGAGTTATTTTTTTAAAAGTTGAGTAGAGAGAAAAGGTGACAAGTCGGGGTTCGGGGAATTTCCGGTTACTTCCGGATATAGAACCATCGAGAGTATTATGAACAGTTTGTGGAAGAAGGGGCTTCCACGAATGTTCTTTGGCCGAATATATAAATTGGAAATCAAAGTACGTGGAGAGAAGCAAAGAAGAAAGCCACATCAGTTGATTTGCCGTATCGGAGCGATAAGTCCGTTGCTTGTGCTTTACCGGTTAAATAGACGCACGCTCGGACTTCACCCACCTGCCGGTTGGACATGGGTTGTTTGAAGAATTGGAGCACTTTAAAACTTAACACTACACAGAGCGACCTATCATTTAGCCAACCACATCCACGCTTTTCAAAGGCCACTGTCACCTTCCGACCTACACATATCCAGCGTCCCACTCAACAATCATCGCCGCTCTTTGTTATTTTGCCAAAACGAGTTTTTGCAAGATCTGTTACTAGGTAGTTTTTTTTGTTGTCTGTTATCATTGGATTTCACCTTATATCATCTGTAGAGCACAATTCTCCTCGGAAACTTTGTGGGTACACATATCGTAGTATTATTACAATACCCTTCAGCACACAAAGTCAAGAAAGGTCAAGGTCACTTTGCGTAAATCATGAGGTCGCCGAAACCTATATTTTGAGTAATTTTAATCGAATCATCTCCAAAACTTTATGGAATGTAGTATATGGTCTGGCGTCTAGCTGATAGTTTTGGTGGCGATTGGCCTTGACCTTCATGGTTAGCGCCTACGGTCGAAATATTTTGACCCAAGGTCAAATTTTCAAGTTTTAGGAACCATATCGTGTAGTACCCTCAAATTGAACACCTCAATGAGTGCTTTCTAGAATGTCAAGCTTGAGACATTATGACGTCATTTGTGACGTTATGAGGCAAACGCATATTTTTCATGGTTACTCTGTAGAACGATCTCTCATCGGAATCTCTCGTAGGCAGATATTCCTCAAGGAGTCAGACTCTGGTGTGAGTAGCAGCTCTGTTCACCTCAGTGTGACCTTAAAGAAATCACACGTGGTCACCTTTTGGCAAGATACGGGTCACCCTGGGGGTGACATTGGTTTATTCATTTTTTTGTTTTTCTTATTTCTTTTTTGGTACTTCTCTTTGATATGCTTTGTAAACTAAGAACCAAAATATGATTGGATCCATTCAACATTATTCTGCATATGAACACCGCTTTCATCAATTTATCTCCAATGAAAAACACGGCGTAATGAATGAGAAACTTGCACTAAACAAGAACGTTGTTTTGTCATTTGTTTACTTTCGGGTGTGTTTAGGGGGGGGGGCACTGTTTGTCTCTGTGCAAGGAAGGTCGAAATGAAGGAAATGAAAGGAGGGCGGGAGGTGATAGAAAAAAGAAGGGAGGGTGGCAGGAGCAGATGGAAAAGGGAATGTTATTTGAAGGAGATGAAAAGTAGAGGGAAGGAGATTGTGTGGTATATTGGAGTGGTGGGGGAGGGGTTGGAGGTAAAATTAGCTCTTTGAGTGAACAGACAAAATAGATTATATATAATATATATATATATATATATTATATTTATAATATATATATATATATATATATATATATATACATAGATAATTTCCTGAAACAATGATTTGGATATTTTCAGTGTAACAACCCAAGATGAAAAGTGTTAAGTTTTAAACATCTTAATAAAAGAGGAAGGGGATTCATCTCACTGTCCATGTGGCAGACTTGGCTGTGCTGGACTGCTGGAAGGAGACGTCAAAGCCGTGTGGTCCCGGGTAGTCTGTGATGGAGGGGATGGCCGCAGCAGGAGAGGAAGGTTCAAAAGTAGAGCTCGGCTGGGCATACGGGGAAGGTGATGCCAGCCCGGGTGCCTCGCTACTGTATGGGCTGGCACCTCCACCCTCCATCGCTCCCGGGAGGAGGCTCGTGTATTGAGACTGAAATAAAAAAACAGGAAGAAAAGCTTGGAAAGAAGTCGGTAGAAAGACGATGCTAATAACATTTTTCAGACTACCCATCAGTGAAACATAATTTTAACATTCAATGTGCAATTCATGATAATCTACACTCTTACATTTCCATTGTAAATATCACATTGTGAAAAATGTTTATCCAAAAATTACAAAATTCCTGGAAAAGACGATGGGTTGGGGGGGGAGGGGTGTCTCTTGATGTCTTCCTCATAAGGACACAATGGTGATTTTGCATAAAACTGGCTCTGTCTAACGGCACAATGGCTACTATGATCAATGTGTCCATTGAAACATCTTTCCATTTTTTCAAACTGATAACATTTCGAGGAAATCTGTACCGGAAAGTGTAAATCCAGTAAAAAGGTCACAGTGGTGGGGTAGTTCCTGGAATTCCGTCATGGGGGAATCCAAAGGCAGGATTGACTGTGATATGAATTGATCACATTTTCAAACTTTGAAGTGTTGACAGCTCGGTAAAGGATTCTATTTATTTATTTATTTATTTGTTTGTTTTGAAAGGTAAAGCAATGGATCGGACATCCACAAATCCCGTAGTTAACACAACTGAAGATGATGTCACGGCCCGTTGAATTGGCTTGGCTGTGTCCTCATCTCGTTACGGAGGTGAACGTGAATATTTTAAGGATCAACTTCATCCTGCACATCTCTTCTGTATTCCAAAAGGATGCACACGGAATGTTCCAGAAAAATATCGACCCATCGTCCTCAGTACTTGTTTACGCATGAATGAACACTCTTTGCACTTGTCTTCTTTTATTTAATTTTTTTCTGGAAAGCGAAAGCCCAAATCTCAATTCCATCAAATGTCGTTATTACCATAACTACCGTAAATTCGTTATTTAGAATTGTAGACAAATAGTTTAACATACTGCAGAATATGATGCGGTAAATGGAGAAGTTCCCACTCAGTTGAATTACACAATAAGTATTTGTTGTAATATCACATTTTGGAAGAAGTCCTTTCTTTCAAGCGTCTGGGTCTCACTATCTGCCATGATCTTTCCTGGAAAAGCCACATTTCCAACCTGGCCTCCAAAGCCAGTCGCCGACTTGGAATCCTCCGTTGTGCAAAGTCCTTCCTCGGCCCACCTGAGCTCCTGACCATAAAAAAAACTTTCATCCACAGCCTGATGGAGTATTGCTCTCCCCTCTGGGCTGGTGCTCCTGCCTCCCACCTTTCTCGGCTTTCACGCTGTGGAAACCAAAGCATTTCGGATCATTGGCATCTCCACGATGAGGCTGAGTCTTTGGGCCTCTCACTCTCTCACCGCAGGCAGGTCGATGGTCTTTCTGTCTTCTACCGCCTCCTCTCTGGTCTCGCCCCCCCTCCTCTCTCTCTGCGATTTGTCCCCACCATATTTCCGAGGGTGCTCAAGGTCCACCAACAACCCCCTTCTGGTAAAACTACCAAAATCACGAATCATTGCTCACCTTCACTCTTTTATTCCTCTTTTTCCCCACCTTTGAATAAACTCCCTCACTCTATTCAATCCCATTCTTCCCTCCAGGCCTTCAAAACAGCCGTTCACCACCACCTCTTATCATCCCCATCCAAATCCTCGATCTTTTCTACCCCCGTTAAGTCCACCCCAAACCCACCTCCTTCAAATTCCCTGCTTTCCTTGCTGAAAGTCCCTGTAATGTCCATCTTCTATACCCCGTGGTCCCCGCCCCATCCCTCTCCCTTCCACAGATCTCCTCATGTCTCTGTTCCCCACTGTTTTGTCCTTCCCTCTCCCCTCATGCCCCCCTTGCTGTGCGTTGCGTGTTAGCTCTCATACGAGCCTCGACAAGGTATACAAAATAAAATACAAAAAGTTGAACTTCCCTTTCCCTCAAATGTACTGCAAAAAATTCCATAATCACTTGTGTAAAAAAAAATTCCAAGATTTGTATAAAACAAAAATTCCAAGATTTGTGTTAAAAAAAAAAACAAAAAAATTCCCATGATTTGTGTAAAATAAAAATAAAAAATTCCATGTTTTGTGTAAAATAATTCCATAATTAATTATTTGTGTAAAAAATAAACAAATCACTGCACATCTGCATCGAAGTCCAGCAACAAATACTTATTGTGTAATTCAACTGGGTGGGAAGTGCGCCACTCAATGTTCCCCTTGTTCCCACAGTCACCTCCATCCGGGGAGGGTGTGTGCGAGTGAGTGAGAGCGAAGGAATGAGGCTGAAATTCGTGGCACAAAACAGGGTGTGAACAACCAACCGCACGATGAAAATAATAACAAAAGCCAAAAAAAATAAAAAAAATCCCACTGGAACATTTTACCCTGAAGTTTTTATGTATTTGTTTATTTTTGTCCTTGCGTATCGTCGTCGATCTCGTTCATCGGTCGAATTCCCATTGCGATTTTCGAGTCATCATTGGAATGGCCAACTGCCGTGTTTTCGACGTTTTCTATAATCGGCGGCAAAATCGTACCGAGAGCTCACGGCTCGGTTTGGAGCGTTCAGATAATCAAGCGTGCCGTGAGTAGTGGCTCGAGTCCTCTGTCATTGGGTGACTTGCACCTGGAAACACAGGTTCAGAGAGAGAGAGAGAGAGGAGAGAGGAATGCTTGAGGGATGTGGCAGGGGTGAAGGGCTTGCGGCAGGTGCACCGTCTGGAACCTAAGCGCCAGGCAGACGGGTTATCAGCGCCGGGGTAACCTGCTCATCCAGTTAACGCCTTAATGTCGAGTTAAACCAGCAGTTTGGATCCACCTAAGCCTCAAATGCACACATTTAATGGCGATAAAAACACTCTAGCAGAACATATTTGGGTGCAGACTGTGCAATTCCATATAGTGAAGCGGTATTCCAGGAGATTAACCAATTGTGGAGATTGTTGAGAAACACCGTCAACTGATAATCACCTATCAGATACTTGGAATAGATTAAGTCAGCTCAGGGTAGAACGATATGGTTTAAAGGTTGTCCGAGTTCGACAGTAGAGAAAACTGGACAGGCCTTGGTCTTTCTTCATAGGCAACGTTATGCCAGCTGTTTCATCTGCAATCATCAGGAGATATTAGGGTATCTCTGCAATGATAGTAGACCTCGATCCATGGACGAGAACCGCAGACGAATGTTAAAATAGCAATCAAAGCAGTGGAGATAAAGAAAAATGGCATGTACAGGTAGATCCTGACTCGTAGAATCCTCTCTTTTTTTTTTTTAAACTCGAAGGCAATTAAATGAGCAGTTGCACAACTGAGACGTCCGGACGACATGGTGACGCGTAACTTCTGAGTGAAGATCTTTCCGAGAGCTGAGTCAAGACAGCTTTTTGGACGGGGGGGATTTGCGGAGAGGGGAAATGCACACCCCATCCGCAGAGACCCACACCGACACGCCACTCCTTTGTTCTCGGCACGCGCCCGTCCGTTAATCCGCACCGCCTCGCACGTGCTACGTCCAACCACCCGGACACTGCCACGCGGCCCGTCGCGATAACCGCGCTAAGCCACACTTTCAGTGACAATTCTTCCTCCCCACCCCTCTAGCAACTCGTTTCCATCCGGTGATCATAATTCGTTTCGGCGTGGACCGGGAGTTTTGTGTCGGAATGGCTCGGCTGTTTGCTTGTCCGTTGTTCGGAGCGCTTTAGGGGAGCGGACACTCCAGCCCTCCTTCACTGACGATATTCCATTTTCACAACATCTATGGTGTATTGATATATTTTTGTGGTAAACCTGTGTAATCGTTTCTTATCAAAACACTAAACCAATCCAATGTCCAGATATCCTGTGCAGTGTCGGTGCTGCACAAGTACTCACGGTGAGGAATATCCTGGGTGCTTTGCCATTGCCATAGCAAGAGTAGGACTCAAATAAGTCCACCAAACCCATTATTTATTTAACTTTATTTATTTTAGTTCATTTAAATTATTTAATATTTAGTCGGCACCGACTGTTCCGATCAATTGCTCCATCCGATTTGTGACCGATTGACCGTACAGGTACAATGTCCAATTCATCATCGACTTACCTGGGCAACAGCTTTTCAGTTTTTTTTTTTTTCTCCTTTTAAATGTCTTCCATAATTTACCAAAACATCTGGAGAATGGATTGTTCCATCATCGCTGGCATAATAAAGCTCTTAGTGACAACTGAGCTATGTACGCGGTGTGATCGTCCGCATGTCCCCAACACCTTGGGAGGATCAAGGTCCACGACTTTCCATTTAGGTGAGAGTGTACTCAGTGGACCCAGAAAAATAAGACAAAAGTTAGGATGCTCCTCAGGAAGGGGTATTCATACACAGAGCTGTCAATGGGATGTAATGGTCTTCCTGGGATCACAGTAGGTTGGTTTAAAATAGTATTAGATCGATACTTCGATTCATTGGGGATAGAGAAGTACAGCAACATTGGTTTGTTTGATCTATGGGTCTTGTATACATGTCATATATATATATATATATATATATATCCCAACTTTTCCCCATCAATCTCCTTCCCTCTTCCCCCAACATAGGTTTAGAGTCAAGGTGAGAATCAAACACAAATGGGAAAGCTCAAAAGCAGGTACGGAGAAACCTCTGAGCTGTCCTCACAATTCCCCTTGCACACATACCGGATAATTATTCCCAGTGGTACCTTTCAAACATGGACCGTGTATTTGGTGCAATTACATTTGCAATCCTTTGTTTTGAGAATCGGACTTCAACAGTCTTTTCTTCCCTCTGATCCCCTTGTATTAACAACAGATATAAATCCCTACAACAGGGAAAGGTATAAAATGAATGGGATCGAATGCAGGCAAAAGGTAAATTAGTTATTAAAAAAAACAAAAGAATCACAGCACTGTTAGGGTTTGCGATTAAGTAAACTTGCGATTAACTATTGCCATCCATTGGTCGTCGTCGTCGTCGTCGTCGTCGTCATCATCCTTCCAACAGTGCTGCTCCCGAAGCAGTTCCTTGGCATGGGATTAGGTTTTAAGGTTATGCTGGGTGGTTTGCCATTGCCTTCACAGCACTCAGTCAGGGCAGGATTTTCTCACCTGATAACTCACCTAGTCATTGCGAAGGACACCGTGGGATCGTTAACGTCCACTGACTAACGCAAGCAGACAGGACCCACATCTTAACTACCATCTAAGCCTTTAAGAGACAGTGGACGCATTGATAACCCAGGCTCGACATTCTAACCCAAGCTCGACATTCGAACCAAGGCTCGACATTGAAACCAAGGCTCGACATTCGAACCAAGGCTAGACATTAAAACGAAGGCTAGACATTAAAACCCAGGCTAGATATTCAAACCAAGGCTAAACAAGATATTCAAACCAAAGCTAGACAAGATATCCAAACCAAGGCTAAATAAGATATTCGAACCAAGGCGAGACATTAAAACCCAGGTTAGACATTAAAACCCAGGCTAGACATTAAAACCAAGGCTAAATAAGTATTCAAACCAAGGCTAGACAAGATATCCAAACCAAGGCCAAATAAGTATTCAAACCAAGGCTAGACAAGATATCCAAACCAAGGCTAAATAAGATATTTGAACCAAGGCTCAAGCGCTAGACATTTCAAACCAGGCTAGACATTCGAACCAAGGCTAGACATTAAAACCCAGGCTAGATATTCAAACCAAGGCTAGAACAAGATATTCAAACCAAGGCTAAATAAGATATTCGAACCAAGGCTAGACATTCGAACCAAGGCGAGATATTCAACAAGGCTAAATAAGAATTCAAACCAAGGCTAGACAAGATATATAAACCAAGGCTAAATAAGAATTCAAACCAAGCGAGACAAGATATCCAACCAAGGCTAAATAAGTATTCAAACCAAGGCTAGACAAGATATCCAAACCAAGGCTAATAAGATATTTGACCAAGGCTAGACATTCAAACCAAGGCTAGACATTCGAACCAAGGCTAGCATTAAAACCCAGGCTAGATATTCAAACCAAGGCTAGACAAGATATTCAAACCAAGGCTAAATAAGATATTCGAACCAAGGCTAGACATTCGAACCAAGGCGAGATATTCAAACCAAGGCTAAATAAGAATTCAAACCAAGGCTAGACAAGATATCCAAACCAAGGCTAAATAAGAATTCAAACCAAGGGAGACAAGATATCCAAACCAAGGCTAAATAAGTATTCAAAGGCTAGACAAGATTCCAACCAAGGCTAAATAAGATATTTGAACCAAGTAGACATTCAAACCAAGGCTATACATTCGAACCAAGGCTAGACATTAAACCAGGCTAGTATTCAAACCAAGGCTAGACAAGATATTCAAACCAAGGCTAATAAGATATTTGAACCAAGGCTAGAACATTCGAACCAAGGCTAGACATTCAAACCAAGGCTAAATAAGATATTCAAACCAAGGCTAAGACATTCGAACAAGGCTAGACATTCAAACCAAGGCTAAATAAGATATTCGAACAAGGCTAGACATTCGAACCAAGGCTAGACATTCAAACCAAGGCTAAATAAGATATTCAAACCAAGGCTAAATATGATATTCGAACCCAGGCTAGATATTCAAACCAAGGCTAAATAAGAATTTCAACCAAGGCTAGACAAGATATTCAAACCAAGGCTAAATAAGATATTCGAACCAAGGCTAGACAAGATATCCAAACCAAGGCTAAATAAGATATTCGAACCAAGGCTTAAATAAGATAATTCGAACAAGGCTAGACATTCAAACAAGGCTAAATAAGATATTTGAACCAAGGCTAGACATTCAAACCAAAGGCTAAGACATTCGAACCAAGGCTAGACATTAAAACCAGGCTAGATATTCAAACCAAGGCTAGCAAGATATTCAACCAAGGCTAAATAAGATATTCGAACCAGGCTAGACATTCGAACCAAGGCTAGACATTCAACCAAGGCTAATAAGATATTCAACAAGGCT
>CM068955.1:179466162-179482000 GCA_035128595.1 Eptatretus atami | reverse complement strand
GGTAACCTTGTTATGCCTCATTCCATATTTGTTATACGCCCTTCCCTTTAAATGTCGAGTTAAACCAGGAGTTTGGGTATCCACCTAAGCCTCAAATGCACACATTAATGGCAGATTTAAAAATCACTCTAGTCAGAACATATTTGGTGCAGACTGTGCAATCCATATATGTGATAGCGGTAGTTCAGAGATTAACCAATTGTGGAGATTGTTGAGAAACACCGTCAACTTATAATTTCATCCTATCATAACTGTGGAATTAGATTAGTCAGCTTTCAGGGTTACGAACGATATGGTTTAAAGGTTGTCCGAGTGTCGACAGTAGAGAAAACTGACAGCTCTTTTAGGTCTTTCTTCATAGGCAACGTTATGCCAGCTGTTTCATCTGCCATCATCAGGAGATATTTAGTGGTATCTTGCAATGATTGATAGACCCTTCGATCCATGGACGAGAACCGCAGACGATGTTTAATAATATAGCAATCAAAGCAGTGGAGATAAAAATAAATATATGTACCAACACGGTAGATCCTGCTCGTAGAATCCCTCTTTTTTTTTTTAAACTCGATAGGCAATTAATTATGAACAGTTGCACAACTGAGACGCCGTACGACATTGGTGGACTGCGTAACTTCGAGTAAGACTTTCCTGAGAGCTGTTATCAGACAGCTTTTTGGACGGGGGGGATTTGCGGAGAGGGGAAATTGCACACCCCATCCTGCAGAGATGCCCTCGACTCGACATTACCCACTCCTTTAATTTTCTCGTGCACGTGCGCTCCGTCCTGTATTCCCACCGCTCGCACGTGCTACGTCACCACTCCGACACTGCCACGCGGCCCGTCGCGTATAACTCGCGCTAAGCCACACTTTCAGTGACATTCTTCCTCCCACCCCTCTACACTCGTTTGCATCCTAGGTGATCATAATTCGTTTGGCTTACTTGTGGACTCGGCGAGTGTTTGCTGTCGGAATTGGCTCGGGCTGTTTGCTTGTCCGTTTGTTCTGGCAGCGCTTATTTGGGAGCGGACTCAGCCCTCTTCACTGACGATTATTTCCATTTTCACAACATCTATGGTGTATTGATTTGATATTTTTGTGGTTAACCTGTGTTAATCGTTTCTTATCCAAAAACATCTAAACAATTCCAATGTCCAGTATATCCGTGTGCTTAGTGTCGGTCTGCACAAGTACTCACGGTGAGGAATATCCTGGGTGCTTTGCCATTGCCATAGCAAGAGTAGGACTCAAATAAGTCCACCAACTCCTATTATTTTATTTAAATTTATTTTTTATTTAGTTCATTTAATTATTAATATTTTAGTCGGCATCCGTACTGTTTCGATCATTGCTCCATCCGATTTTGTGATGACCGAGTTGATCCGTACAGGTACAATTGTCCAATTCCATCATCGATTTTTCCTGGGCAACAGTCTTTTCAGTTATTTTTTTTTTTTCTCCTTTAAATTCTTCCATAATTACGCTTAAACATCTGGAGATTGTGATTTTTTCCATCATCGCTGGCATAATAAAAGCTCTAGTGATACTGAGTATGTAACGCGGTGTGATCGTCCGCATGTCTCCCAACCCTGGGTAGATCATAAGGTCACGACTTTCCATTTAGGTAGAAGTGTTACCTAGTGGACCCGAAAAATAAGACAAAAGTAGGATGCTCCTTCAGGAAGGGTATTCATTACCAGAGCTGTCAATGGGATGTAATGGTCTTCCTGGGATCACAGTTAGTTGTTTTTGGTTTAGATTAAAAAAAAAAAAAAAAAAAAAAAAAAAAAAAAAAATAAAAGAAAAAAAAAAAAAAAAAAAAAAAAATAGTTTAGATCGATATCTTTTCGATTCATTGTGGGATAGAGAAGTTACAGCACATTGTTTGTGTTTTGATCGTATGGTGTCTTGTATAACATGTCCATCATATAATATAGATATATATATAATCCCCAACTTTTCCCAATCAATCTCTTCCCTCTTCCCCCAACATAGTTTTAGAGTCAAGGTGAGAATCAACACATATATGGGATATAGCTCAAAAGCAAGGTAGCGGAGAAACCTCTGAGCGTCCCTCACAATTCCTTGCACACATCTCGCGATAATTATCCAGTGGTAACTTTCAAAGCATGGACCGTTGTATTTGGTGCAATTACATTTGCAACTCCTTGTATTGAGCAACGGACTTCAACATCTTTTCTTCCTCTGATCCTTTGTATAACACAGATTAAATCCCTACAACAGGAAAGGTTTTTATATAAATGATAATGGATTCGAATGTCATGCAAAAGGTATATATAGTTAATTATTAAAATAAACAAAAGAATACAACAGCTACTGTTAGGTTTGCGATTAAGTAACTTTTTCTTTTGCGATTAACTATTGGCTCATTCCATTGGTCGTCGTCGTCTGTTCGTCGTCGTGCGTTCTATCATCCTTGCCAACAGGCTGCCTTTCCGAAGCAGTCCTTGCATGGGATTAGGTTTTAAGGGTTATGCTTTGTGGTTGGTATTTTGCCATTGCTTCACAGCACTCAGTCAGTGGTCTAGGATTTTCTCACTCTTGATAACTCACCTATTCATTGCGATAGACACCGTGGGATGTAACGTCCACTGAACTACACGCAAGGCAGAAGGACGCCACTTCTTTAAACTACATGCTAAGCCTTTAATGATGTACAGTGACGCTTATTGATACCCAGGCTCGCATCTTATTATTACCCATGCTCGACATTCGAACAAGCTCGACATTGAAACCAAGCTCGACATTCGATACACCATAGAACATAGAACGTAGAGTTCATTAAAGATCCCAGGCTAGATATTCAAACCAAGCTAAATAAGTATATTTCCAAAACCAATGCTAGACAAGATATCCAAACCAAGTCTATATATTAATATTCGAACCAGGCGAGACATTAAAACCAGGTTAGACATTAATACCCCAGGCTAGACATTAAAACGCAAGGCTAAATAAGTATTCAAACCAAGGCTAGACTAAGATATCCAAACCAAGGCCAAATAAGTATTTCAAACAAGGCTTTCAAGATCCAATACCAAGTGCTATAATTAAGATTTTTGAACCAAGGCTAGACATTCAAACCAAAGGCTGTTACATTCGAACCAAAGGCTAGACATTAAAACCCAGGCTAGATATTCAACCAAGGCTAGACAAGATATTCAAACAAGGTATAAACACTAAGTATACATTTTCGAACCAAGGCGAGATATTCAAACCAAGGCTAAATAAGAATTCAAACCAAGGCTAGACAAGATATATAACCAAGGTCTAAATAAGAATTCAAACCAAGGCGAGACAAGATATCAAACCAAGGCTAAAATAAGTATTTCAAACCAATGCTAGACAAGATATCCAAACCAAAGGCTAAATAAGATATTTGTAACCCAAGGGCTAGACATTCGAACCAAGGCTAGACATTAAACCCAGGCTAGATATTCAAACCAAGGCTAGACAAGATATTCAAACCAAGGCTAAATAAGATATTCGAACCAAGGCTAGACATTCGAACCAAGGCGAGATATTCAAACCAAGGCTAAATAAGAATTCAAACCCAAGGCTAGACAAGATATCCAAACCAAGGCTAAATAAGAATTCAAAACCAAGGCGAGACAAGATATCCAAACAAGGCTAAATAAGTATTCAAACCAAGCTAGACAAGATATCCAACCAAGGCTAAATAAGATATTTGAACCAAGGCTAGACATTTCAAACCAAGGCTAGACATTCGAACCAAGGCTAGACATTAAAACCCAGGCTAGATATTCAAACCAAGGCTAGACAAGATATTCAAACCAAGGCTAAATAGATATTTGAACCAAGGCTAGACATTCGAACCAAGGCTAGACATTCAAACCAAGGCTAGACATTCAAACCAAGCCTAAATAAGATATTCAAACCAAGGCTAGACATTCGAACCAAGGCTAGACATTCACAACCAAGGCTAAATAGATTATTTCGAACCAAGCTAGACTTCGAACCAAGGCTAGACATTCAACAAGCTTCAAATAAGATATTCAAACCAAGGCTAAATATGATATTCGAACCCAGGCTAGATATTCAAAAACAAGGCTAAATAAGATATTCAAACCAAGGCTAGACAAGATATTCAAACCAAGGCTAAATAAGATATTCGAACAAAGGCTAGACAAGATATCCAAACCAAGGCTTAAATTAAATTCGAACCATAGGCAAATAAGATATTCGAACCAAGGCTAGACATATTCAAACCAAGCTAAATAAGATATTTGAACACAGGCTTAGACATTCAACAAGGCTAGACATATTAAAACCCAGGCTAGATATTCAAACCAAGGCTAGACAAGATATTCAAACCAAGGCTAAATAAGATATTCGAACCAAGGCTAGACATTCGAACCCAAGCTAGACATTCAAACCAGGCTAAATAAGATATTCAAACCAAGGCTAAATATTGATATTCGAACCCAGGCTAGAATATTCAAACCCAAGCTAAATTAAGAATTCAAACCAAGGCTAGACAAGATATCCAAACCAAGGCTAAATAAGAATTCAAACCAAGGCAGACTAAGATATCCAAACCAAGGCTAATAAGTATCAAACCAAGGCTAAATAAGATATTTGAATCCAAGGCTAGACATTCAACAAGGCTAGACATTCGAACCAAGGCTAGACATTAAACCCAGGCTGATATTCAAAAAACTAAGCTAATCAGACATTCGAACAAGGCTAGACATTCGAACCAAGGCTAGACATTCAAACCAAGGCTAAATAAGATATTCAAACCAAGGCTAAATTATGATATTCGAACCCAGGCTAGATATTCAAACCAAGGCTAAATAACAGATATTCAAACCTAAGGCTAGACAAGTATATTCAAACCAAGCTAATATAAGATATTGAACCAAGCTTGCAAAGTATCCAAACACAGGCTAAATTAAGATATTCGAACCAAGGCTAAATAAGATATTTCATAAACCAAGGCTAGACATTCGAACAAGGCTAGACATTCAAACCAAGGCTAAATAAGATATTCAACCAAGGCTAGACAGATATTCAACCAAGGCTAATAAGATATCGAACAAGGTAATAAGATATTCGAACCAGGCTAGACATTCGATCAAGGCTAGATATTTCGAAATCAAAGGCAAATTAAGATATTCGAACCAAGCTTGATCATTCGAACCAAGGCTTGACATTCAACCCAGGCTACACATTTAAACCCAGGCTAGACACTCCAAAAAGGCAAGCTTTGCACACCCAGCAGAAACTCATAACCGACTAGATATTCAACCCAGGCTGGACATTCCAAAAATGGCAAGACATTGATAATTACCCAGGCTAGACATTGATAACCCAGCTAGACTTTTTGATAATCCCAGGCCAGACATTCAATCCCTATGGCCAACATTCAATCCGGCCAGACATTCAATCCCAGCCAGACATTCAATCCCAGGCCAAGTACATTCAATCCCAGTTGCCAGACATTCAAATCCAGGATAGACATTCAATCCAGGATGACATTCAAACCCAGGATAGACATTTCAAATCCAGGATAGTACATTCAATCCCAGGCTAGACATTCAATCCATAGGCCAGACATTCAATCCCAGCCAGACATTCAATCCCAGGCCAGACATTCAATTCCCAGGATAGACATTCAAATCCAGGATAGACATTCAAATCAGGATAGACATTCAAACCAGGATAGGCATTCAAACCCAGGATAGGCATTCAAACCCAGGTAAGCATTCAAACCCAGGATAGCATTCAAACCCAGGATAGGCATTCAAACCCAGGATAGACGTTCTATCCCAGGCAGTACGTTCAATCCCAGGCCAGACGTTCAATCCCAGGCCAGACGTCATCCAGGCACATTCAATCCAGGTAGACATTCAAATCCAGGATAGACATTCTAATCCAGGATAGACATTCAAATCCAGGCATAGACATTCAATCCAGGATAGACATTCAAATCCAGATAGACATTCCAATCCCAGGATAGCATTCAAACCCAGGATAGGCATTCAACCCAGGATAGCATTCAAACCAGGATATGGCATTCAAACCCAGGATAGGCATTCAAACCCAGGATAGGCATTCAACCCTGGATAGGACATTCAAACCCAGGCCAGACATTCAACCTAGGATAGGCATTCAAACCTCAGGATAGACATTCAACCCAGGCCAGATCATTCAATCCCAGGCCAGACATTCAATCCCAGGCCAGACATTCAATCCCAGGTCAGACATTCAATCCCAGGATAGACATTTCAAACCCAGATAGGCATTCAAACCAGGTGATAGGCATTCAAACCCCGGATAGCATTTCAAACCCAGGATAGGCATTCAAACCGATGGGCATTCAAACCCAGGATAGACATTCAATCCCAGTCCAGACGTTCAATCCAGGCCAGACGTTCAATCCCAGGCTAGACATTCCAATCCCAGGCGAGAGATTCAAATCGATGGATAGACATTCAAATCCCAGGATAGACATTCAAATCCAGGGATAGACATTCAAACCCAGGATAGGCATTCAACCCAGGATAGGCATTCAAACCCAGAGGATAGACATTCAACCAGGATAGGCATTCAAACCCTGGCATAGGCATTCAAAACCCAGGCCAGACATTCAATACCCAGATAGGCATTCAACCAGGGATTAGGCATTAACCCAGGATAGGCATTCAACCAGTGATAGACATTCAAACCCAGGCCAGACATTCAAATGCCAGGCCAGACATTCAATCCCAGGCCAGACATTCAATCCCAGCCAGACATTCAATTCCCAGGCTAGACATTCAATCCCAGGATAGAAATTCAAACCCAGGATAGACATTCAAACCCAGGATTAGGCATCAAACCCAGGATAGGCATTCAAACCCAGGATAGACATTCAAACCCAGGATAGGTACATTCAAACCTCAGAAGGCATTCAAACCCAGGATAGGCATTCAATCCCAGGCCAGACGTTCAATCCCAGGCCAGACATTCAATCCCAGGATAGACATTCAAATCCAGGATAGACATTCAATCCCAGGATAGACATTCAAACCCAGGATAGGCATTCAAACCCACGAAAGGCATTCAAACCCAGGATAGGCATTCAAACCCAGGCTAGACATTCAAACCCAGGCTAGACATTCAATCCCAGGATAGACATTCAAATCCAGGATAGGCATTCAATCCCAGGATAGACATTCAATCCAGGATAGACATTCAACCCATAGGAATAGACATTTCAATCCCAGGATAGACATTCAAATCCAGGATAGACATTCAATCCCAGGATAGGCATTCAAACCAGGATAAGGCATTCAAACCCAGGATAGGCATTCAAACCCAGGATAGACATTCAAACCCAGGATAGGCATTCAAACCCAGGATAGCATTCAAATCCAGGATAGACATTCAATCCAGGATAGACATTCAACCCCAGGATAGGCATTCAAACCAGAAGGCATTCAAACCCAGGATAGGCATTCAAACCCAGGATAGACAATTCAATCCAGGATAGACATTCAAACCCAGGCCAGACATTCAATCCCAGGCCAGACATTCAAACCCAGGATAGGATTCAAACCCAGGAAAGCATTCAAACCCAGGATAGGCATTCAAACCAGGATAGACTTCAATCCAGGCAGACATTCAATCCAGGCCAAGACATTCAATCCAGCCAGACATTCAATCCCAGGCCAGACATTCAATAACCCAGGATAGACATTCAAGACCCAGGATAGACATTGATAACCCAGGCAAGACATTCAAACCCAGGGTGGGTGGACATTCAAACCCAGGTTCACCATTGATAACCCAGGCTAGTCGTTCAAACCCAGACGAGACACTGATGACACAGGTTCAACATTTCAACCCAGGCTCGATATTCAAACCCAGGCTCGACATTCAAACCCAGGCTCGACATTCAAACCCAGGCTAGAGATTCAAACCCAGGCTAGATATTCGACCAAAGGCTATACATGCAAACCCACGTTTGATGTTGATAACGCAGGCTAATCATTCAAACCCAGGCGAAACATTTGAACAAAAGCTATATATACATGCAAAGCCAGGTTCGACGTTAATAATGCAAGCTAATCACTCAAAACTCAGGCTCTACTCCGATACCCCAGGTTCGACATTTGCACCCAGGCTAGACATGCAAACCCAGGTGAGACATTCGAACCAAGGCTAGACATGCAAACCCAGGTGAGACATTCGAACCAAGGCTAGAAATTCAAACCCAGGTTAGACATTTGAACAAAGGCAAGACATTTGACCAATGGCTAGACATGCAAATCCAGGCTGGTCATTGATAACCCAAGCTAGTCATTCAAACCCAGCCGAGACGGCAACAATCCAGGCTATACAACGATAACGCAGGTGAGACAGCGGTAACCCAGGTGAGACAGCGATGATTCAGGCAAGACAGCGATAACCCAGGTGAGACAGCGATGACTCAGGCAAGACAGCGATAACCCAGGCGACAAGCGATAATCCAGACTATGCAGCAATAATCCAATCTATGCAGTGATAATCCAGTCTATGCAGCGATAATCCAGTCTATGCAGCGATAACCCAGGTGAGACAGCGATAACCCAGGTGAGACAGCGATAACCCAGGCGACAAGCGATAATCCAGACTACGCAGCGATAATCCAGTCTATGCAGCGATAATCCAGTCTATGCAGCGACAACCAGACTAGACAGCAGCAACCCAAGCTTGACAGCGACAACCCAGGTGAGACAGCAACAACCCAGTCTCGACAGTGACGACCCAGTCTCGACAGCGACGACCCAGTCTCGACAGTGACAACCCAGTCCAGACAGCGACAACCGGGCGAGACAGCGACAACCAGGCCAGACAGCAGCAAACCAAGCTCGACAGCGACAAACCCAGGCTAGACAGCGACGACCCAGGTTAGACAGCGACGACCCAGGCGAGACAGCGACGACCCTGTCTAGACAGCGACGACCCAGTCTAGACAGTGACAACCAGGCTAGAGAGCAACAACCCAGTCTAGACAGACAACCAGGCTAGACAGCAGCAACCCAAGCTCGACAGCGACAACCCAGGTGAGACAGCGATGACCCAGCCTCGACAGTGACGACCCAGTCTCGACAGCGACCACCCAGTCTCGACAGCGCCAACCCAGTCTAGACAGCGACAACCACGCTAGACAGCGACAACCAGGCTAGACAGCAGCAAACCAAGCTCAACAGTGGACACCAGGCTAGACGCGACCAACCAGGCTAGACAGCGACGACCCAGGCTAGACAGCGACGACCCAGGCGAGACAGCGACGACCCTGTCTAGACAGGAGCGACGCCTGTCTAGACAGCGACGACGCCTGTCTAAGACAGCGACGACCCTGTCTAGACAGCGACGACCCAGTCTAGACAGCGACAACCAGGCTAGAGAGCAACAACCCAGTCTAAACAGTGATAACCAGGCTAGACAGCAGCAAGCCAAGCTCGACAGCGAAAACCAGGCTAGAGAGCGACGACCCAGACGAGACAGCGACAACCCAGGCGAGACAGGCGATGACCCAGTCTCGACAGCGACAACCAGGCTAGACAGCGACAACCCAGTCTAGACAGCAACAACCAGGCTAACAGCAGCAACCCAAGCTCAACAGCGACGACCCAGGTGAGACACCCGATGACCCAGGCGAGACAGCGATGACCCAGGCTAGACAGCGATGACCCAGGCGAGACGGCGACGACCCAGGAAAGACAGCGAGACACAGGCTATAGAGTGACGACGCAGGCTATAGAGCGACGACCCAGGCTATAGAGCGACGACCAGGCGAGACAGCGATGACCCAGGCGAGACAGCGACGACCCAGGCTATAGAGCGACGACCCAGTCTAGACAGCGACGACCCAGTCTAGACAGGCGATGACCCAGGCGAGACAGCGACGACCCAGGCGAGACAGGCGACGACCCAGTCTGGACAGTGACAACTCAGTCTCGACAGCGACAACCAGGCTAGACAGCGACAACCCAGGTGAGACAGCAGCCGACCCAGGCGAGACAGCGCCGACCCAGGCTATAGAGTGACGACCCAGGCTATAGAGCGATGACCCAGGCTAGACAGCGATGACCCAGGCTAGACAGCGACGACCAGGCGAGACAGCGACGACCCAGGCTAGAGACAGGCGACGCAGTCGGACAGCGACAACCCAGGCGAGACGCGAACCGCGAGACCGCGGCTATAGAGCGACGACCCAGGCGAGACAGCGACGACCCAGGCGAGACAGCGACGACCCAGGCGAGACAGCGACGACGCCAGGCGAGACAGCGACGACCGCAGGCGAGACAGCGACGACCCAGGCGAGACAGCGACGACCCAGGCGAGACAGCGACGACCCAGGCGAGACAGCGACGACCCAGGCGAGACAGCGACGACCCAGGCTAGATAGCAGCAATCTAAAGCTCGACAGCGACGACCCAGGCAAGACAGCGACGACCCAGGCTATAGAGCGACGACCCAGGCTATAGAGCGACGACGCCATGCTATAGAGCGACAACCCAGGCTATAGAGCGATAACCCAGCTTAGTTGATAACCCAGGCTAGACATTCAAACGCAGGCTATATGTTGATAACCAGGCTAGACATTCAACCCAGGCTATATGTTGATAACCCAGGCTGGACATTCAAACCAGGCTATAGAGCGATGGCCCAGGCTATAGAGCGATGGCCCAGGCTAGAGAGCGATGACCCAGGCTATAGAGCGATGACCCAGGCTATCGAGCGACGACCCAGGCTAGACAACGACGACCCAGGCGAGACAGCGAGACGCCCAGGCTATAGAGCGACACCCAGGCAATAGAGCGACGACCCAGGCTATAGAGCGACCGACCAGGCTATAGAGCAGAGACCCAGGCTATTAGAGCGATCCCAGGCATAGAGCGATGAGCAGACAATGACCCAGGCTAGAGAGCGATGACCCAGGCTGGAGAGTGATGACCCAGGCTATAGAGCGATGACCCAGGCTATCGAGCGACGACCCAGGCTAGACAACGACGACCAGGCTATAGAGCGACGACCCAGGCTATAGAGCGACAAGCCCAGGCTATAAGAGCGACGACCCAGGCTATAGAGCGACGACCCAGGCCTATAGAGCGACGACCCAGGCTATAGAGCGACGACCCAGGCTATAGAGCGACGACCCCGGCGAGACTGTAGCAACCCAAGCTCGACAGCGACAACCCAGGCTAGACATTCAAACCCAGGCTATATGTTGATAACCCAGGCTGGACATTCAAACCCGTCAGGCTAAATATCTCATAAGCGAGTATGCATACATCTCGGCTATCCTGCCAGTCTCCATTGGTTATATTTACTTCGTTCCTCAATGCAAACATTTTTCTGAAACTTTTGCCTCACTAATAAGTCAAACATTATTTGCAGAACAACCTTATGTTTTTACTGGGCTGAAGCACTCGGTTATCCTAATGGTGGTTGTACTGGCAAGTGGGCCCACCTGCAGTGGTTGTGACTTGGCTTATCCTGAGTCCTGACAATTGCGTCGTTTGTATTGTGGTTGTTTATCAACTTGTACCCTAACCCAACAAAATGTTATTAATGCTTTTCACACTGACTTTCTCTTACTATTATCCATGGCTGGGTTGACCTGTTGATCATTCAAATCTAAACCCATGCACCACGTCTTATGGTGCAGGGAACGTTCCAGGTTCAAATCCTAGCCTCATGATGGACTGCATTTGTATTTGTCTATTGTCTCTGATAAGTGTCCTCTTAATTCTCATGAAACATTGGGTCAGCATGTTATGGTGTTCTCAGGGCACCCAGGTTCAAATTCCATATACCGTTTGCTTGTCTGTAATTGCATGCCTCCAGTCCTTGTAATTCATGTATAAGTGCATTAATGTCTCCTAATGTCCTTGTCCTACATGTGATTTATGTACAAGCTACAAACACCTCCAGGAATCTGAGATCGATGTCAAAATAATCGATGTGAAAAACATACGAACAAGATATATCGATTTCCATGGAATTGACAATTGATTCCTCTTGATGAACCCCATCGCATCATACATGGACATGGACATGGGACATGAACATGGACATGGACATGGACGTGGGTTTTTAATTTGGTTTCCACATCTGCAGTGATCTGTTTCATTTATCCCCTACTCGGGTGAAGGACCAACAGATCATGGTGTACAACTACCTGTTTGGTAGATAAAAATTTCACAACCATTTTGGAGTAGTCACCTTTAGGGTTAGCTTTGCTAAAAGCCAAAGCAGCACAGGTGGGCGCATTGTATCTCACATGGTGATTGGGCAAGGTTCCGATTTTTGCCTTGTTTGGAAGCTCTGCACATGACATGATGCAGGTGACGTCACAATGTCATGACGTCACGTTACTTACTGCACATACCCGACTTTGCACACAACATGCACTCTTGGATGTGCCCTTGTGTAATGGTTCATATCCGTCCCCAGTTCTGTGCATGTATGGCTTGTTATGTACATGATGCGACACATTTTGTCCGTCGTTGTACACCGCCATGTACCATCATCACCCAATCATCCTGTACGTTACTGTGAAATATTGTGAATACAACCTGGACTGTAGAAATGTTTTTCAATTTTCTTGTTAATCATCTTCTGTTTTCATAGGCTGAGGACACATCTACATATTACGTATTCACGTTAAAAAAAGAGTGAATCTGGGAGGAAACAGGGTTTGGGTTGAGGAAAAGGGAGGGGGGGTGTTGTCATAATTGCACTATTTTTGCCGAAGTAAAATATAATAACAATATGATTAATATTTTGTTAACTCTAATTTAAGGATTGGGTCACAACTCGAATGGTGCACACTTGTTTGGGGGGGGGGGGAGTTCAATATTAGGGGATGGAGGTGGAACAGGACACCTGAACGTGTTCGATTGTGTGATCTACTCAACGTCTGTCCAATATGATCCGACCATGACCTCCGTTTTTACCTCCACCTCCGAAGGTGAGGACGGAGTTTTATGCTTTCACCCTGTTTGTCTGTCTTTCTGTGAGCATGATATCTCAAAAGGTTATGGACGGATTCGGACGAAACTTGGTGGACAGGTTGGGTGTATGACAAGGACGAATTGATTCGATTTTACTGAAGATCCGGATCCGAGAAGTTTTAAAAATTGTAAATGCGAGCAAGGGGGGCACTGCATCTTGGGGGCAATGGATGCGATGCGGTGAACACCATCGCAAACGGAAATGATAATTACCGTATACATTAATTATCTTGCATTTTAATTGATTTCCTTACGTACAGTTATAATTGGCACTAAAATAACTGAGTATAGAATGACAAACGAACAAGTAAGATGTAATGTTTCATCGTTTTCTCATCACAACACATGCTCCACAAACACCGATAATGATGATAATGATAATAATTTCATTATAAAGATGATAACATTTATTGTGCTGTATTGAATTGAGTTCTGATGTGATGATGCATTATTGATATTTATTATAGTTATTAATGATTTCGTTTGCTTTGTAGTTAAGGGGCCATTATTATATGACAGCCCCCCCCCCCAACTCATACATTACAAAGACACATAAAAATTTTGATTTATTTATTCCTCGTGATTTATATCCACCTTGCCAGAGCAACCCCTGAAATTATTAATGATCAGTCCAAACAGAAAGGATTGTATTTGTTTTTTTTTTCAAATAATGGAGCAGATTACGAGGTAGCTTGTGGATTAAATTGTTTTTTTTAATTTTGTTTTAACTTTAACGAAGAAAAATCATACAATTAACGAAACCTTTGGATGATCTATATTTAATTGAACAACCTCGTGCACATATTCCGTAAGTGATGGAATTGTACAAGATATCAATAAACATCTTGAACAAATAGAACGTTGAATCGATGCATGGGCACAAACTTATTACCAATTTCTAATTTGAGGAAAATACAAATATAATTTTTAAAATATCTAACGGTTCATAAGTACCAGCACCGGCGTTCGAATCTCTGCCCCGGCTCGTACGTGATAAGTACATTGTCCCGAAAGAGGTGTGGATGTGGATGAGAGCAGCGTATGTTGGATGACTTTGTGCTCCACAAACAGAAAGTTTTCTTCGAGAATACTCGAATAAAGTTGGAATAAATCGAATTTGATTTTGAAATGTTTTTTTGTTTTCCAGACACATCAAAACAAAAGTTCCAGACTCTACCAGATCATCGAAACATAATTTGATCCCACAGGTATTTCTTTACAGGTATTAATATGATTTTTGCATGGTACTTTACAGGTATTAATATGATTTTTGCATGGTACTTTACAGGTATTAATATGATTTGCATTTTGCAATATGCAATAATATGATTAATATGATTAATATTACAGGTAATAAAAACAACAAAATTTTCAAGTGCTTCTTATAATTTGATTTTTTTTCTTTTCTTTTCTTCTATTTCGTTTTTAAAGGGAAACATCTCGTTCTCTTTTTGATGATACACGAAGGTGACGGTCCTCATTGGGTTTCGAACAAACATCGGGTTCCAGCGCAAGCCATTCACATTAGGTTGTTTATATTTACACACGGCTAGCAGAGTCTTACAGGTGTGAGCTTTCGGTCTAGTGAGGATCTGATATCAAACCGTACCTATTCATTAATTTTTTTTACCGATACTCATCATCGCTCCTCACCCTCATTTATCAATCATCGATCCCAAACGACAACCGGCCTCGTTTACATCATTGGGAAATCTGCGCAGGACCTTCAGAAAAATTTTGATTACATCAGATTATTATGATTGTTATTATTATACTATTTTGTTTGTTTATGTTGTTAAATTTCGATGACATTCATGATACTGTCGGGTCGATTGTTTGTATTTTTCGGGGCATGTTCATCATGCACTTAATCTTGCAATTATTATTATTTTGGGGGGGAGAATTTGTCACACATTGATTTCCGTAAAGTGGTTTGATCCTGTTCTAGTTGACATAGCTTTGTGTAGAAGGGAAGGTACAGTACAGGGTATATGAGTTTGTTTGAAATCCGAATGATAGTTTTAATTTGGTATTTTGTTATCGAATGGTGCGTGATTTCGAAAAAACGAAAAACGGAAAATTGTTCAAGTATCGCGGCGATAACCATGTAATCTTGATTTTGTTTATTATTATCATCATCATCATCGTTATTATTCGTATTGTTTTTACAAACATTTATTCACTTTCTTATATGATCACAGGTAAATACAAGTGGAAGAGACATCTGGTTTAATATAGTACAGGTATATGGAGCACCAGCAGGTTGGACCAAATGGTCTCCTTTGTCAAATGGTCTCCAAATGGTCTCCTCATTTCCTTGTATTTCCTTACATGATATTCCTTCTAAATACCGACTATCCAGTGATTGCAGCTGCGGCGGTCGCCCTGTGGATTCCGGATGTGATCCCGCTATGCCATCGTGTCATATGTTATCAACAATGATGATCACCATGATAAGGATGGACGGAGGTAAAAGAAGAGCACATTCATGTTAGCCCATATTTTCTCACCGAAGATTCTCCCTTTCCCCTACCCTGCCCCCCAGAGCCTCGATCCGCTCCGGCTCACCTGAGCGAGCCGTGTTTCGATCTCGATGTCACCAAAACAACGAGCCTGATTCGTTCAAACCGCTCAAGAGGAACTCGGAGCTTGCTCCTCGTGACCCATCGGGTCCATTTCTATCTGACCGCTGATAATTTACGCCACGGTTCATAATTGTAATCCATATGTTTTCCGCTTCCCATACATTATTGTACCCCGAGCGGGTAAATCTCAGCTTTGGTCTCGCCCTCTCGTGCTCTTCCCGCT
>CM068955.1:179454277-179466152 GCA_035128595.1 Eptatretus atami | reverse complement strand
GTTACACAAACACGCGCCCTTTGCCCGCAGCGCTTGGCAACCTCTCCAAGCAACCGTGCACCCGTGGGGGTCGTGCAGCATCCCCAAGAGCAAGACCCCATAGAACCAACTCAATCCGCAGAACCTGATCCGTGCAGCAGACCCAGAAAATACAAATACCCCACATAGATCTCGTCACGCGCAACCACTTTTCTCACCTCCAAAGTTTCTCAAGAAAATACCGTCAAAAGAAGTCCGATACGATGAAAAGATCTTCACGTCAAACATACTGTATATAGTATAGTGGAAACGTGAACAGACTTTAAGTATGCCCAAAGGAGACGACCTTTTTAGCCGAGGCATGGGAATTATCAGTTTAAAATGATCAAGTCGTTTTCATTATTCCAGCGTTCCCATACAAAAAGATCTCTAAAGGCCCAAAAGAAGGTTTTCCACTCCTCTTTTTCTTACTTGCTCACCAAACTCACCTGGCTATACTGGGGCTGCACCGAGTTGCTCACATAGAGCATGGTGTCGGCTGGCTTGAGATCTCGGTCTCTTTTCGCTCCGTGTCTTTCAGCCTCCGTTCTCTCTCTTTCTCTGCTTGTCGATCTTCTCACGTTCTGTCCCACCCTGGGTTTTCTCTCCTTCCCTCAACACCTGGCCACCCCCCTGCAAACACCTCCGATTCCACCACCACCAGATCCTCTACACCAACCCCCGCCCCTCCCGAAAGTTTCCCGATTTCCTCCCACTTTGTCTGCGTCTCCGCGTCCCATGCACCAGGAACACACGTCTCAAAGGACCACGAACTCCTGTCGCGGACCTTTGTATTTCCCCCAGGCCTATCCCGCTCCACTTCGGGTGGCAAGGTTAGGGGCCTGCGCTGAATCTTGGTGACTTATATAGGCCCCCTGACTGCACCTGGAAGCGCCTAAGATGCCTCAATACTGTCAATCCGCCGAACTGGTCGGTAGCTTTCACTCACTTCACTCCAGACTCCATGCTATCCTCCACCTCCAAAAAATGACCCTCCCCATCCTTGTGCATCTCCATTTTCTCCTCCCAATCTCCCCACCCCTTTAATAACCAAGGATGATAACCTGCCTCGAGAAGCCCCCTCAAAAATCAGAGCTACAGAGAGGTTACAGGAGACGGTACTTAGCCATTATGTTTAATTTTTTTTTTAAACCATCAATCTCATCCCCTTCACTTTCCCACTTACACCCACTAGTTGCTCCTCATAGAACCCCCTCTTCCCCCCCCTGCCAAATGCCCCTCTCTTCTGATCCCAGAAACATATCTGTTCTCTTTAAATTATGTAAATGAGTGACGCTTGAGCATGCTGAGACATGTTTTGAGCCTCGATGCCGAGGAACAAGATGCGATTGAACATCACGGAGGGGTTTATGGTGAGTTCAGAGGCACGGGATGCAAGGTGTGAGGTTATCCATCCACATGGCTCAAATAATATATATATATATGTATATATACATACATTAGGATCTGACGTTCTTGAGTTCAAGACCTGTTGTCCCATAAGTATCACTGGGTGGGTTGACTCGGCCTATCATCCTTCCGAGTTTGGCAAAATGAGTACCAGATCTGAAAACAATAAGATTCGAGATCCTGCGTCGGAGCGGCGACCCATCCAGGAGCTGGTCCCTTATCCGGTGAAAGTGCCTCGACAGCCGTATGTACGTCATGGCACAAAAAGGATGGTTGTTTTTGTTTGTCTGTGTATATATAATATATATAAATAATTATATATAATATTATATTATATTTATATATAATATATATGGTGCTTCATTGTCGAAACTGCGCCGTTCCTCAGCTCTGACATCTTGCCGAACTGAACTCGCTTGCATCAACCGAAAGCAGTCTGCATTTTCATCCCAAAACTCTTTCCCTGAAATTTTTGCCCCAATTGTTCACCTGTTGTTGTCCTGCTTGCACTCTCATGCCCTTCTCCACACAACCCCACCTCGGTCAGTGGCATTGTTGTCATGCCCTTTCCTCTCTTTCTCTCCCCACAAATTTAACCTCGGCTCGCCCGGTCCCACTGCAAACGCCAAGGCTGCAAAGTAATTAGCAGACGCTGTCAAGTGTGACGTGTACCTGGCCGCACCCTCCTCCTGTAATAGAGGTTGAAGCCTCAATGAAAAACTGATTTCAGCTGATGTTTCAGTCGGCAAACAAAATGCAAAGATGGAAAGCGCTACAAATATATGCTTGGACTTGTTTATATTGACCCACATTTATTGTAAGTCTTCCGCAACTTCACCTGACTAACCTCCGTGATTCTCGTTGTCCTTCGTTGGAGACTTGGAGGTCCCCCGTCTCATTTGTTTTCAAAGTTCCTTTGTCGTTAGGGTTTATCGGGTGTTGCTCAGGCTGCAAGTACAGTTCCATAAATCCCTTCATGCCAAGCTTGAGTACCTTTTCTGCTGGGAGAACTACCCTCAAGCACTACAAACAACATTCGAGAGTTACTGTCTGATACCAGGTGACGCCATTTATTGTTCTAATAGATTACACCTGTATAAGCAGAAGCGGCAACTAAGGAGGTTTTCCTATCTAGGTCAGAACCCTCAAAAATAAAATCTAATTTTCAGCTTAAAACCTGTTTCCACGCGTCAAGGTGGGGTCAGAGCAATATACAATTTATTTTGGGAAATGTACATTATTACGTCTACAGGACCAAATCACTTGTAGCTCAACACGTATATGGGTGCATAAACAGAAAAAGAATCGGTTTAAAGGAACGACTACACTTGCAAGTGGTACGCACTGTAATAGATCACCACATTAGAAATATTTAAAGGAGGAAACAGGACGAAAGAGAAGGTAAATGGAAAAGAGAATCTCTAGTTGTCACAATGACCACAGATCTCTTCTGCTGGAGGCTTATCCTAAAAGTGAGTACAGTATAATGTGGGAGCGGTGGCTGGAAAGATGGCCGAGAGGTATGAAACACTCACCTCTGAGTCAACTAGCCTGGGTTTGAATCCCGACCCGACTATTAATTGTCATCCTGGTGTCTTGCAGGCGGGGTGATTCATCAATGTGTGCCGTCCCTCGGATGGATGTTAAACTGGGCATCAGGTCTGCCGGCGTTAGTTGGTGGACATTGAAGATCCCACAGTGGTCTTCGTGAAGAGTAGACGAGCTATTGCCGGCACCCTCAACAAATTGCATGTCGTAGGTTGTAGACAGCAACTGCCCAGGGTGGTATTACCGTGCTGACTTAGGAGGGTGAAAGTGGGGCTCGGAACCATCTTACACTCTCCGTGTCAGGATTGCTGGTCTTACTTTCTGTCTCACGAAAACTAAGCTACCGGGATACCTTTAACCTCTCTTTCTCACCTGTACCATACACTCATTATTGCAACTTCCAACCCATATCTTCACATTCTTTCTCTTTCCTTTCATTTCTTTATCAACCAGTAATTAAACTCTGACATTATTTTTCCTTTTCTTCATTTCCCTATTTCTTCAGTTTTTCTTGGGGTTTCATTTCAGGAATGGTCTCGATTTGGGCTATACATCCATGACTGGAGCCTTTAACGTTACAAAAAACAACCTTTTTCTCCAAATGAATTCTCTAACATATAGGGGGCACTGCATAAGCGGCGCATTCATGCTCCGAGCAATGATTCAGCCAACGGCCACAAGCCACATACGAAATTAAATTAATGAAAACGTGGGGTAACAGCAGGACGACAACAATACACTGGAAATTGAATGTGTAAGAAGTGTCATTTTGGCCCTGCCCCTTGGGGTACTGGGGCAGGGTCAAAAGGTGAAATACAAAAAATGCAATTACGGACACTTTTCAAACATTTTTCATGAAGTTTTGATTATGCAATCAACATTGGGGGACGCATGAAATATCTAACGGTGTTTTTTGGATTTGACTGCCGGTTCATGCCCCTGGGCGTGGGGACGGAGGGTCACAGGGATCAAAACAGAAGTTTTTTTTTTTTAACTCAAAATTCCTGGTGGAACTCCTTGCTATCTTTCAACTTTCTTTCAACTTTGCTTGAAGTTTTTTTCATTCCTCTTTTTCGTTCCTCTTTTTAATTCCCCCTTTTTTTTTTTCCTCTTTCATCCCGCCTTTGGAATAAACTCCCACACTCTCTTCAATCGCATTCTTCCCTCCAGGCCTTCAAAACGGCTGTTCACCACCACCTCTGATCTTCCCCCATCCAAAACCTCGATCTTTTCTACCCCCATTAATCCACCTCAAACCCACCTCCTTCAAATTCCCTGCTTTCATTCCTGAAAGTCCCTGTAATGTCCATCTTGTATACCCCGTGTTCCCCGCCCCATCCCTCTCCCTTCCACAGATCTCCTAATGTCTCTGTTCCCCACTGTTTTGTCCTTCCCTCTCCCCTCCTGCCCCCCTTGCTGTGCGTTGTGTGTTAGCTCTCATACGAGCCTCGACACTGGAAGAAAAAAGAAAAAGTGGGAAGTGTGGGGATCTACGATGGCGCGCCATCGACTTTGCTCTTGTTGAACTTGCACTCGGATTCTTAAAAACCCATTTACTATATCCTGTGATTGTCTAATTTTTAGCTCACCTGTCACGTAGTTCCGGGGCGCTCCACTCCTCAGTCCGTCCGTCCGTCAGTCCATCCCATCCACAAACATTTTCCCACTTCTTCTCTGAAACTACATGCACAATTTTGATGAAACTTCACTACAACCTTCATCACATGTATGTACCAACGTTTGTTCATGGCATTAAAAAAAAAAATGGGATATAGGGGGCGTGTTATGGGGGGGGGCAGGGGTTACCCCCCAAAATATGTATTTCCTTTCTTCTCCGAAACCACACACACAATTCTGATGAAACTTGACCGCAACCTTCATCACCCGTGACGTACCAAAGTTTGTTCACACCATTAAAAAATAATCCGTAGGTATTTACGTTCTTCTCCGTTACATGTTTTGTGGGTAATCCACACCTACCAGTTGTTGCCTGATTTTTCTTATCCAGCCACTACCAGGGGTATTGCCCCTATTTCTCACGTTATCTCCATGTATGAATAAAAATGCACTTGATATGACATGATCAGCCTAATTAGTCCACGATGGAATAAATGCCTCCCTCAACATGGTCCGTTCTGTTCTATTCAAAGCAATTCGACGCCAACGTACTCCAGGGAATTTTTCAATTTCACCTCTCCATTTGATCTTTAGTTCTCATTCTTATTCCAGGGCCTCCTCTAGGTTACCAGTTTGTAAAACCTGTTGTATACCAGTTGTCTGTTCTTCTTGCTATGTGTCCAACCCAGTTTGATTTCGGTTTATATAATAATAACCATTATGTCAAGGAATTTTGTTTTCTGCTGTCGTTCTCTAAGGTCGCTGATCCATCATTGTATACCTTACTTAATATACCGTATTGATGTCTCTGGAGTTGATATTTAGCAGGATGTTGACCTTGTGTGATGCTATTGTTTCCACATGATTGAAGTTGTTTTTTTTTTCTTCTTTTATGTAATCAATGAATGCGACATACAAAGAAGGACCTTTATATTCTGTTGATTTTTTTTTCTTTCCCACAAGCTGATTTATTTATTAAATGAAGGTGATATATTGTGGAATGTCCACCTTTAAAATCTGCTTGCTTCCATGATAGTTATTGTTCAGTTCAATCCTGAGTGTCTTTTTCATAATTTGTGTGAACAACGTATAAATACTGGAAATGAGACAAATTGGACGGTAATTCATTCGGTTCATCTCATTTTTGTGGATCAGTACCGAGTTCGTGGGCTTGGGATCCGAGGATCCTGAGTTCAAATCCCACTCGGCTGTTGAATTAATACCAGGTGGGGTTGACTCTGCCTGTCATCCTTCCTCGGTCGGCAAAATGAGTGCCAGCTTCCTGGTATACTGTGTCGGAGTGGCGACCCATCAAGGATTGTGTTCAATAGCCAAGGAGACTGCTTAAGCAGCACCAACGCTCTGAACAGAGTACGGTGTGATCCCAATGGATGGATGGATGGTACTGAGTTCAGAGTTTTTCCACGTTTTGGGGATTTCTCCATCTTCCTCCAAGCTCCATAAGTTATTTTGCTAATTTACTTGCTGGGCCTCAGTTCACCACCACCTTTGATAACATTTATAACAAATTCATTTTCTGGAGCCTCATGGCTCTTCATGCTTTTTCATGCAAATTGGATCTCATCGTTCGTCCCAGGCGAGACGGCTTCTTTGTTATTTATTATCGCCGACATACCAGTAAATTGTACCTTCTCACAGTGGAGTTGTTCCTAGAGTTCTTCCACATTTAATGATTCGATCACCGTTTCTGAAAATGCTTCCATCTTCTTTGTTGAAGGCAAATATCTCAGTATGTCCTGTCATAGCACTCATCTTATAAGTAAATATTATGTTTCTCTTTGAGCTGGCAGGATAGCTTTGAGGTACGGATAATCACCTCTAAGCTGTCGAGCCTGGGTTTGAATCCTGACTTAGCTATAAACTGTCATCCTGGTGTTTCGCAGACACAGTGATTCATCAATGTGTGTGTGTGCCGTCGCTTGGATGGACGTTAAACTGGACGTCCAGTTTATCTGCATTAGTTGTTGGATGTTGACGATTCCACGGTGTCCGTCATGAAGAGTAGGCGAGCAAATTTCCTCCACCCTCAACAAATTAAAAAAAATTCTGCTCTAACCTACAGAGGGCCTATTTGACCTTTTTAAGGGACATAAAGACAGATTACAAAGGTAACAACACTAAAAAGGGTATGAAGGGAAGGTAGTTTTAGACATATACATGTGGGGAAGAGTGACGACAGCTTTCTACACATAAAGCGACATATTCTACATCACAATTACATTACCTCACACTTATTCTAACTAGTGAAATATGGGAAGTAATTATCACTGTGCTATGTGACGTTACCCCCAGAAGGCATTCCCACAACAATATATTCAGCGAAGAACATTTGTGAAATTTCCTCTCTCTGCAAACTGAAAACTGTTTCTCTTAAAACCTGCAAACAAGAGCTCCTAACCTTCCCTTTCACCACTGGCATCCTACCCCTGGCTCCAAGAGGTTGGATACAGGCATTGCTCACTGGCGGAAGCTTCTTGCCACATGCAAGGTCCTCTCCGTTATACAACTCTAACTTGGTATCTGACACCTCTATCTTGGGGAACACAAGTTTTTACCAGGCAGGCAGCACTCATTTCACTGTGTTTATAGTTCTAATAATTATCTGCTGATGCTTTCCTTCATGTACTGCTCCAGGAATCCTCAGCACTCAAATATTGGCACCTTTAGGAAATGAGCTGAAAACGCTTGCAACATGTCTTATACGACTGCGTACATGACACCACATCTCAGAGCTCACCCTTTCCTTAACTTGGTTCTTACAGTCCACAGCTCTGTGGCCATACATTTTACATGCAAAATACTATATCTTCGAATGAACTGCAATCTTCTCACGTTCAAGCACACCGGGTCCATTCTCGTTCACTGAAACCTGGCTTCGGTATGCTGGACTTCGGTCGACAGATGTCTGTTGTGAGCATTCAGAAAAGGATGTACGACATTAGCTAAATCCTCATGAATCCCTGGTGTCCTTTCATGCAAATATACAGATAAATTTTTTCGGCATGCAACAATAAATTGTTTCTTCAAGATCCGCCAAAACCACTCTTCTGGTGAAACTGCCAAAATCAAGAATCACCGCTCACCTTCACTCTTCCATTCTTCTTTTTTTCCCGCCTCTGGAACAAACTCACACACTCTCTTCAACCCCACTCCTCCCTCCAAGTCTTCAAAACAGCTGTTCATCACCACCTCTTATCGTACCCCATCCAGAACCTCAATCTTTTCTACCCCCGTTAATCCACCCCAAACCCACCTCCTTCAAATTCCCTGCTTTCCTTCCTGAAAGTCCCTCTCGTACCATCTTGTTTACCCCGTATACCCCACCCCATCTCTCTCCCTCCTACAGATCTCCTAATGTCTCTGTTCCCCATTGTTTTTTGCTTCCCCCACCCACCCCTCTCGTCTCCTGCTCCCCATGTTGTGTGTTTCTGTGTGTTCGCTCTCATACTATCCTCGACAGTGTATACATTTAAAAAATAAAAAGTACTGCACTTGCTTTGTGCTGTTCGACAGCAGAATATGCTTGTCCTGTTTGGGGCCGTTCTTCATTTGCCAAGAAGATGGATCCGGTCTTCAACATGTCCTGCAGAGCTATTTCTGGGCAAAACTCCCATCCACTATTTACATACTCAGTCTAACCAAAAGAGAAAGACACTCGGGCAGGTTTGAAAACGAAAGGTCATGTTAACAAAAGGCACATATTCACAAGCCATGCAATGACACACAAGAAAGAACCTTACCCTTACACATACAAGCCCCTTCGACAAACCTTATCATAAAACTACAAACACAGGCACCTCATTCGCTGCGGGAAGTTAGACAAGCATTGATTATTTTTTTTTGATTCTATTTGATTTTTCATTTATTTTTTTTCCTTTCATTTATATTTTCATTCACGCACGCTTTCCAATGGTTCTGTTATTTTTACTGGTGTATCGGCTTCGACGTCCCTTGTATGCAAAATTTAAGCTTTCTATGTCACCCGGAAGGTTCTGAACTTTAATGTCAGTGAGTGGTAAAAATGCATATTTTTGATTTTTTTTTCCATTTATTTATTTTCATTATCTCTGCCATCGAAGATGAAGGAGGTTATGTTTTCACCCCTTTCTGTCTGTTTGTCTGTTTGTTATTTGCAAAATCTAAGATTTTTCAAAGATATTGGTCAGTCGATTTTGTTATTCCATCTGTCTGTCCGTTTGTCTGTCTGTTTGTCACCAAACAGGTCACAATTTTAAACCGATCTTCATGAAACTTCACCGCATGGTGGAGTATGTCATAAGGAAGAAGCCTATTGTTTTTGAGGTCAAAAGGTCAAAAGGTCAACATCGGCCAAAGGTCAACAACTTACGTGAGATTTCTAAAATCCTCAATTTTCATCCGATCGACTTGAAATTTGAAGAGAGGTTTATTGAGGATGGTTGCCCCTCAAAATATGTATTTGCTTTCTTCTGTGAAGCCACACACACAATTTTGATGAAACTTGATCACAACCTTTAGCACCCATGATGTACCAAAGTTTGTTCATGGCATTAAAAAAAATTCCATAGGTATTTACTTTCTTCTCCGTTACATATTTTGTGGGTCATCCATGCCTACCAGTGGTTCCCTGGTTATCTTATCCAGCCGCTACCAGTTGAACGCCTCAGGGTATTGCTCCTATGTTTACTGTTTTACCCTCCGCAATCTGACATTTGTGTTTTTTAATGCTCCGCTAAGCCGATCACGCAAGTATTGGCGGGAAACGCAGTCGAACCATCGCAACTAGGCTGTGATACCTCAGAGCTTCGGGTTGAGAAGTCATGGAGTGGTCACTCGACCAATCCGACTGGAGCAGCATCCAATGGTCAGGTAGAGTGGAGGGGTTTTGAGGCATTATCGGTGACGCACCGGCCAGAATGCATAGTGGCGGTGGCAACGAAGGACGTAGGAGGAGAAACCTAGGTGCACTGAATGGAGAGCTACATCTGGCTGAGAGCTGCCATGCAGAAGCAACACCTCTCTATCTCTCCTTCTCCTCAGTTTATGGCATGAGACATTCACATCAGCTGCCTGCGGGGACACTGCTGACCCATCCTACAGGCTTTGTTGGGTTTGGCCGCAATTCTCTTCTGTCTTGTCCTTCCTGCTTTCTGTCTCTGTCTCTGTCTCTGTCTCTGTCTCTGTCTCTGTCTCTGTCTCTGTCTGTCTCTGTCTCTGTCTCTGTCTCTGTCTCTGTCTCTGTCTCTGTCTCTGTCTCTGTCTCTCTCTCTCTCTCTCTCTCTCTCTCTCTCTCTCTCTCTCTCTCTCTCTCTCTCTCTCTCTCTCTCTCTCTCTCTCTCTCTCTCTCTCTCTCTCTCTCTCTCTCTCTCTCTCCCTCTCTCGTGGTGTGTCTGATTGGACCCTAAGGCTTTTAATATTTAAGGAATCCCGTTCGTTAATTTGGTTTGTGGGGACGTAATCGGTAGTGGGTAAGTGTTGTTATTGTTTATTTATTACATACTGCATTGCTTCTTGTACATTCTCCCTGTGTTATTTATTATTAAATACTAGAAGCACCCACTCCCTATGGGAGCGGCCAGGGGGGTTATGTTATTGTCCTTATTCAAATGTGTAATTCAAAATGCATCTCGCTGCGTAAAACTTCTCACTGCACTGGAAAACGTGGGGACATGAATACTGCACTGTAAAGGGATGTCATGTGTGGATGTTGGGGATAATGGTGTTAAGGTTCACAAGTCCAGAAACTAGTTTTCAAAGAGGTAAATTAACTGGTGATGTCAATGACTATCTCTTCCATTACTGCCAGGAAATGATTTCTTCAGGTACAAGTAAATGCCTCTAAATGCCTGCCCAAGGCACCATGTTGCAGCCAAGATAACTCACACATGTATACTGGTCATACCAGCTGAGATAGTTCAGGGGACAAACAAAACACAAGCCATTTCACAAGACGTAGGTGCTAAAACTTATACAGAATGCTTTCATTTGCAGGTAGAAACATATTTGAAGACATAAAAGCCTATGAAAAGACAATTTGGCCTTCTATGTCCGTGTGGCATCCCGAGAACATTGCCTTTATTACTTGCAAAATCGAAGATTTTTCAAGTATATTGTTTAGTTGATTTTGTTATTCTGTTTGTCTGTTTGTCACCTCCAGGTCACAATTTTCAACTGATCTTCACGAAGCTTCATCACATGGTAGAGTTTGTCATACGGAGGAAGTCGATTGTTTTTGAGGTCAAAAGGTCAACGTAGGCGAAAGGTCAACAACTTTGGTGAGATTTCTAAAATCCTGTATGCCTGGTGTTGGCTTAATGGTTAGGGTGGCCAGCTTTGCATCCAAGGGTCCTGAGTTAAAATCTTGCTCAGCTGTTGAATTAATACCAGGTGGTGGGGTTAACTCGACCTGTCATCCTTCCGAGGTCAGCAAAATGAGTGCCAGCATGCTGGTATACTGTGTCGGAGTGGCGACCCGTCCAGGATTGTGCCCAATAGCCAAGGAGACTGTTTAGGCAGCACCAACGCTCTGCACAGAGTATGGTCCCAATCTCCTCCTCCTCTAAAATCCTCATTTTTCATCTGATTGACAAAGTTTGAAGAGGATTTCTATTTCAGGTCACTGAATTCAACTATCCAATTATTTTTTAAGGTCAACATTGACAAAAAGGTCAACATAGGCCAAAGGTCAGCAACTAAGGTGGTATTTCTAAAATCCTCAATTTTCATCCGATTGACTTTAAATTTGAAGACGATTTATATTTCAGGTCAAATTAAATGAGCCAATTGTTTTTGAGGTCAACATGGACCAAGGTCAACAACTAAGGTGGTTTTTATGAAATCAACAATTTTCATCTGATTGACTTGAAATTTGAAGAGGATTTATATTTCAGGTCACTGAATTCAACTACCATTTATTTTTGAGATCAACATGGACCAAAAGGTCAACAACTAAGTTGGTATTTCTAAAATCTTCAATTTTCATCTCATTGACTTGAAATTTGAAGAGGATTTATATTTCAGGTCACTGAATTCAACGAGCCAATTATTTTTGAAATCAATATGGATCAAAAGGTTAACATAGTCCCAAGGTCAACAACTAAGATGGCATTTCTAAAATCCTCAATTTTCATCCGATTGTCTTGAAATTTGAAGAGGATTTATATCTCAGGTCCCTGAATTCAACCACCAATTATTTTGGAGGTCCACAGCGAAAAGGTCAACATTGGCCGTATTTATAAAATTGTCAATTTTCATCTGATTCACTTGAAATTTGAAGAGGAGT
>CM068955.1:179439760-179450248 GCA_035128595.1 Eptatretus atami | reverse complement strand
CACTCTGCACAGAGTATGGTCCCATTGGATGGATGGATGGACATATTATTACATCTAATATTATTTATGTCCAATACACATGATTACATCGAATATAATTTATTATGTCTAATACACATTATTACATCTATTGCAATTTATTATGTCGAATACAATTTATGTCTAATACATTTGATTACATCCAATACAATTTATTATTTGTAATACACATTTTTACATTGAATACAATTTATTATATCTAATACACATTATTACATCTAATAAAATTTATTATGTCTAATACACATGATTACAGCGAACACACATTATTACAGCTTAGACAATTTATTACGTCTAAATACACATTATCACATCTAATACGATTTATTAAGTCTAATACACATTATTACATCTAATACACATCATTGCATATATTGCACATGATTACATCTCTTACACTTTATCATGGACAATATATATTATTATGTCTAATACACTTTATTATGTCTAATACACTTTATTACATCGAATACACATTATTACATCTAATACACATCATTGCATATTGTTGCGAATTCGCGCCCGTCGGCGTGCGAACGACCACGTGACTCGAATCGCGGCCGCTTCGCCCCACCGGACGGACAATTCAGTCGTGACCCTCCCGGCTAACGCCGGGATCCAGTCACGGGTGGACTTTCGGCCTCAAACAACCCAGTCCGCATTCTACCCGCGCGGAATAGGGTAAATCGCCGAAAGTCGATATACCTAAGTACCCGCACGGGTAACCTACCGAGGGTTGTACCTCGCCACAGGCCGACTTCGGACACGATCCGCTTAAGCGGCTCGTTCCGGGCTACAGGGATAACCGAGCGGTGTTATCGTCGGCCTTGACGGTTCCTGATTAATTATCGGGCGTCCCGCGCCCACTCAAACCCTTTACGTGCAACAAGATGGAGACCCAACAAAGGAAAGGACGCAGCGAAACGGGGGAAGAATTCAACAGAAGCACATTTATTTCACACAACGACACACAGAGCACACATATAGCAAGCAGCATGTATTTACAGTCACAAATGCACATATATCAAATAAAAGAAAGAACGACAAACGCAACGACGACGCAGAGCTACACCGAATACGCGACACACGGACCACTTACACAATTCTACTTCACGAGACACGGCGCCACACACACACGTTCAAACAAACCCAAAGAAAATGGAAGTCGACTTCCCTTAATGTCGGGTCCTTGGCGCCCGTCCTCTGCCGTGGTCCGCGAGCTCTCTCGGCGTTCGGCCCCGTCTGCCTTTCCTGAGTACACGCCGAACCAGAGCGAGAGAAAGCGAGGAGAAGGGAGCCGAGCCAGCGCCGAACCAAGAGAAGCGAGCAGAGCAGAAAGAACTCCAAGCAGAAGGGAAGAGAAGAGGAAGCACCTCCTGCGCCTCTCACTCTTATACGCCCGGCGCCACGCCCTCTTTCTCCGCCCCGCCTTTGGCTCCACCCCCTTCGAGGCGCTCCTCGAAAGCACTCGAAGCGGGGCGTTCCCTGTCGTTCCCTCCACCTGCGTCTTGTGGGGGGCGAGGCGGAGCCGTTCTGGCGCCGGGCAAGGAAGGAAATAGGCGGGAAACGCGCGCCCTTGCTGTGGGGACTTCTCCTTCCCTTCTCGCGTTCGACGGTCTCCAACGCGGAAAACCGTCGTACGTAGACCGCTGAGGATGGCGTTCGTTGCTGTGGAGTAGTGGCGAAGATGGTGGTGGTGCTTGTGAGGGTGGCGGTGCTGGCGTTGTTGGAGTGGTGGCTTGGTTGGCGTTGTTGTTGTTGGCGTTGTTGGCGTTGAAGTGTGGTTGGTTCGAAAATAAAGCAGAACAGAAAAACGCCTAACTCAAAGTATGCAGCCCGAATGAATCACATTAATTCCCTCTAAACAATGGGTTTGGGCTAACTACACATGTACTTCAGAAATACTCATCTACGGGACCTGAATGATGTTTGCGAATTTCCACAGCCGTAACACTACCCCTCCCTTTTTACAGACTCGTCCGAGTCGTCAAATTATCGTGTGCCATCATGTGTAGTTTCTCCCTAGTACGTTTTACCTTCGGATCCCTGAGTGCGACATTCATGGTATTCGTGTCCCCAAATAAATAACCTGAGGGCTGAGTAACTAACTAAACAAACTCACTCATTCAGACGACTTAAATAAAATTGCTGGCGCTAGACAGACATGCGGGGGCACACTCAAATTTACAATACACAACTTCACACCTTAACCTTATAAATTTAACTAAACCATGGCCCAGGATCAATGAACTCTGCAGGAAAAAGGTGAAGAGTCAAAAGAGGACCGGTGCACGGCCGCCACTGTAGGCCGTGTTGCAGCTGCCAACAGAAAGTTCCTGCAGCTTGCAAACTGTTGTGACGATCCTGGCGCGCATGGAAATGAACAGGGGGGCAAAGAAAACTGAACGGGGCTGGTGAACAGGGGCAGTGGGCATGGGCCAAAGCAAGGGCAGGCAGGCAAGGCATGGCAAGGTGAGCAGGCAAACACAGCCTGCAGAAAAGGGCGCTGCAGGCAAGCACAGCCGGCAGATGAACTGGCCGGCACAGGCCTTGAAGCAAACAGCCGGCAGTGATGGTGACCGGCACAGGCCTTGCAGCAAACAGCTGCAGACGATCCGGCGGTACAGGCCTTGCAGCAAAACACAGCCAGCCGATGAAGTTGGCCGGCACAGGCCTTGCAGTACAGGTTGGTGGAGGGAGTGCGGTGGTGCTGGCCACTCGCAGAAGGCGGGCTCGGTCCTACCTACCTGTCTCCCTCCCACCTATCGCCTTTGCCTGTCACTGTTCATACCACTCCTTAATTTGTAAAACCAATTTAGCCCCAACTAATTTTTTTTTGTTTTTATTTTCACCCTTTCCCCACTAGAAATCGTCCCCTAACCCTTTATCGTCCTTGTTCGGTCAACCTATTCTGTCACCTAGCCTACTCCAACCCCTACGTTCCCTTCACGGAGGGGAATAAGGGAGAGCTAGCGTCATGTGCCGAGGCCAACTCGAGCCTCAAGATGGCCTCCCCAGATTTCAGCGATCACAACCCAAGGTGGGTCCAGCGGCCCACAACGAGAGCGAAGGGATGGATGGTGCGGAGGGGTACACTTCCTAATCTACCCTATCCATTAACTGATAAACTACCCGGGGCTTTCAACAAGCGCCTGCTGCGCTTAATCTAATGGTTCTAAAAACCCAGATTCCCGTCGCCTGTGTTGGTGTCACTCAAGTTTCGGGCCTCGCCCTCTAATTTTCCTCCGTGCCCTCACACGGTCTCATGGCTGGGACGCGTGGCTCCTTGGCAGGCACGACCTCTGCCGATTCTCCAACAATGGCACCCCGGGCACTACACTGCCTCCGAGCCTACCAGCTCCTAAACACCGGGGAGTGCCCCCATGGCAACTCCCCTGAAACGCACACGTGGCAGGCTGGCGCCCCGGGCCCTTTCCGAGGGTCACCCGTGCCACGACACTGCCCACGCGGCTAACGGCGCTCCGGCCCCCGCACCAAGCGGGCGCACCCGTGCCCACTACGCTAACCCCCCCCATGGGCCCTTGGCCTACCACGGCCGACTAGCCTGGTGCCGGGTACCCACTCAGCATACTCACCGTTCGCACCAGCACTCCCAGCCCGTCAACAGGGCTCCTGCACCCCTCCAAACAGGTTTCGAGCCTACACTCCCACCAACAACAAAACGACCTCCATTTTTCAATTTGACTAACCAGCTATACTCCTTGTTTATGAGATGAGGTGTTAGCTTTGACGTGAAACCGTTTGAGTTGCCGTGATGAGGCGGCCTCCTGTGTGTTTGGAGGCGAATGTGGAAGGGGTATTCCTCGCCTATTGGAGTGCGCGAGTGAGTGTTGAGGGGCACGGGATGCCGCCACGTCGACATCTCCCGCTTCAATACGCGACCATCGCACCGGGTTGTCCAGTGATAAAGTGAGTTGCTGGGGTTATGCATCTCCGCATACCAAATTCAGCAACTCGCAAGACGCGCTCGTTTCTTGGATTCATTTCAGTTGGTCACGGGAGTTTTGCTCAGGCTCCGACACAAACTCCTCAGTATTGTCCGATCAAGCGCGACGATCAGACAGGAGCCCCTGTTGACGGGCCTGCGAGTGTGGCTGCCGAACGGTGAGTCTTCGATGAAGTCCTGTGCGATCGTACTGGCTTAACTACCTCCCCTAACTAACTCGTGCTCCCACGTCTCCCTTACACTACACAGCACGTTCATTTAACACTACGTAGCTAAGCTACGTCCCTGCGCTACACAGTCTCAGTTACCGGAGGCACGCTGGTTCGCGTAGTCGCGCAACCTCCAAGTGCCCCAGGGACCGGGGTTAAGCGTAGTGGGGCGGGTGGGTCTCATGGAGGTGCTAAAGGGGTGCTGGCAGCTCTGCCCAACCTAGAGATACGTCGACACTAAAAACCCTCTACCTACGTGGTAAAATGCATTGTGCTTACGTGGACTGCGCATGAGGCGGAGACTTTGAATCACTCCGGAACGGGGCCTGGGCGGGCACCCATGAGTCGGTTACGTGGCTATTCGATTAACCCGCGGTGTGAGCCTTGCTCATTAGTGTGAGTGCCTTGTGCAGCCTAACGGGGTGGTTGTGTCTTACGCGAGCGCCTTGTGCGGTTCAGGGAATCCTGTTTCATCGCGCAGTGGTAGTGCCCCGGAGAACGAGGCTGGTGCCATTATATATTGTTGTGAAGATTTGTGTTCGTAGGTGCCAATTTAGCACGCGGAGCGCAGCACGAGCGTGCGCCACACCTTACCCAAGCTGTCGCAGCGACTTAACCGCACCTTGCCCGTTGTTGAGGGCAACGGGACTGGCAAAGATTAGCTGCACGGTGGGTCGACAGGGCCCGAAACTTGAAGTGGACACACACGGCGAGGGAAATCTGCGTTTTTTTAAGAACCATTAAGATTAAGTCGGCCGCCATGCTTGGGCGAGCCGGTATCGATCTCTCGGGAACAAGGGGATCTCCCCTCCCGCTGGGCCTAAGGATTCTTCAAATCCACATCTGTAGACAGGTGGATGACGTCACCTAACGGGTGATTAGGCACAGTTCTGCGCACCGCTCAAAGCAAACTCGGCACTCCGAGGCCGGCTCCCACGCGCTAACCGCAACATGTGCTCTAGCCCCGCTTTGTGAGTTTTACCAAGCCTCGCGTGAGATCACCCGTGCCTGTCCAAATCCGCTTCCTACCTGCTTAGATGAGCGCTTGTCCGTGGCTCCGGGCAGGATCGGCAAATCCACCCGCTGGAACCGTTTCTCCGGAGCGGTGTCGTTCTCACTCCGCGAAAGATTGAGCGCATGAAAGTGGGGGTCTTGGTTGCAAAGCAGACGCACGGACCTCGCGCATCGCTGCTTGGGTATGAGAGCCTCGGCGACGCGGTTCCCGGCAAGGGATCTCTTAACTCGGCCCGGCAGCCTACTGGACGGCCTACGGGGCTCTCCTTAAATTCTCGCTGCTCCATCTCACATGCTCGGAGGATAAGATGGGACGGTTCGCATTTGCGACCCGCTGCCACACTGCGTGTTGTACGATTTGCGTCGACCGTCTCCAGCTGCTTTAAGCACACGCGACATATCAGCACGGGGACGCAGCTCTTTCATGAGGATTCTACGTCTAGCTGGAGCAGGAAGATGGCTGCATCTATACAATACAGAGACACAAACAAAAAAAAGTTAGTTTGGGGCTAATTGGGGTTTTAACAAATTAAAGGGAGTGGGTAATACACGAAACGAGGTACTACGGTCATCACAACGGGAGGCGCCTTTCCGCTTTGCGATCAGGCGGCCGAACCGTGTTGGTTCGACTTGCAACAGGCGGGGTTCGACCTATCACCAGAGAGTAGTTGGGTGCCGGAAAGGGCACGCACCAGTCATTCCTCCACAACGCTGTACTTGCAGGCCTGTGCCGGCCCACTTCATCGGTCTCCCTGCACGACAGAATCGCAAACACGCACCCTGCACAACCACCACTGGGGATTGGCGTGGTCCGCCACTTAGGGTTTCTTGGGGCGTCTCATAGCCACCCAGAAGGCTCGCAGCGTTTGCACGTATCCGCAGCAGCACTTCGTAATTTCGTCTCCTGCAGTCATAGTTTCTCCTGACAGCTCAGCCGAACGCGCCTGGTGGGTCCATTCTGGCTGTTTGTCTTCAAGGCCCTGTGGCCAGTTCACTGCCGGCTGTGGTTGCCTAGCAGGGGGCCTTTGTCGCAGGTAGTGATCCCATCTGGTGCTGATTGCCGTTGCTCAAGCGGGGCAATAGCCTATTTCTGCTCCCTGACAGATTGCTTCTGGTTGGAGGGCACGTCGCATCCCTCGCGCCTGCTCTCTGCGCTTTGGCCCTGCCACTGCCCCTGTTCACAACCGGGTCTCACAACGTGCTCTCGCCGGCTCGTACCACGTCGTACTCTTCCCTATTTGCAGCCCTCTCGCGCTAACTCTATTTCTCAGTGTCGCTTCTGTGGTAGGATGTTCGTTGGTGTATCCTTATAATTACCCCGGTCCTTCGATGTGATCCTCTACTGGTTCTCGTGCTTCTCATAGCATTCTTCCGGTGATCTAATCGTCGGCTGGCTCCGTGTTCGTATAACCCGAGGTTTTACTTAGTTTTGATTCGTTATTCCTTTCTGTCGACGCTTTTTCGCTCAGTAAGCTCTGCGCAATTTGACAATTTCTGTTTGGAGCCATTGGTGGTATAGTGTACATCTTATCATACACGGTTTACAGGGTGTGCATTAAGTTTTCAAAACTTGGTATTAGTAGTTTTTTTGAGTGTGCTCCGGATGTTCTTTTCTAGCGTCACATTTATTTAGTTGTCTGATCTGAGTGATGTTCTCGTTTTATTGTCGGCACACAGCAGCTCGGTTTTGTTGGATCTAAGATATGTCCATGACTGCCGTTCGCCACTCCTGGGATCCGATAGGTAAATAACGTACTTAGGGTTGACTACACCTTGAAGAGGTCGCTTTTGACGCTGAGAGTAGTTCGTGGGGGTGGTTGTGTTCGGCTGTTGATTCGCAAACATTCCTCTCATTGATGATTCAGGTCCCGCTAGATTGAAGGTATTATGTCCTGTAAGCTACATTGTATGTTTAGCCACTCTTGTTCCTTTAGAGGAATTAAATTGTGGATTCATTCGGGCTTGCGATTAGCATTTGTAGTTAGGCGTTTTTTCATCTGTTTTGATTTATTTTCGTGATACACACGCAAACGTTCACTGGTAATTCTAACGCCAACAAACACATCACGCACAACCAAGCCATCACTCAACCGCAGCACGCCACTACCCTTCTTGGCTCATCAGCTACCAATCATCCTTCGCCAGCCTTACTTCCAGCAACTCCGAGCAATCCTCCTGCTCAGCGTGCCTCTCTATCTGTGACGGCTTTTGCCGCTGCTGTTGCGAGACGTCGAACGCGAGAAGGCGGAAAAGGGAAGTACTCACAGCTAGGTGCAGAGCGTTTGCGTTATTGTCTTCCTTGGTCGGCGCAGAAGGCTCGCTCGCCCTCGCAAACGCCAGCGTGGGTGAGGTGAAGACAGGGACAGCGTTCGAGTGCTTTTTGAGGATATGCAGCTCGATAGGGTGGTCCGCCAAATCGGGAGTAAGGGCGGCTTGTAGAAGAGTGTAGAGGCGTTGCACGTGGGGTTGCTTCGTACTGGTAGGGTTTCCGAGTCCTGCTAGGTCTTCTTGGTTGGTCGGCTGGCTGTCTCGCTTACTCTCATTCGATCCTTCATGTTGGTGTTTCTCGTTCTCAGGGCGGTGAGGGCGTGGAAGACCGAGCGGAGATTGGGTGTGGATAGGACGGCCAGGCTCGATTACGGGATTCGTCTCCATTCTTTGTGATGTTTGTGTGATGAGGTGGGGTTCTCGTGCGAGGCATGTTGGGGGGTTATGGATTTTGTGTGGCTGTGTTGTTGTGTGTATTTTGCGATTTTGAGTTCTATTTGTTCGTGTGGGGGATTATACATGTTAGTCGATAAGTTAGGTGGTGTGTTTTGGTGAATAAATTTGGCTTCGTGTTGTCTTCCTTTCATCGTTTCGTGTGAGTCTGTCTTTGTTTGGGTTCCATTTGTTGCACTGATTATAAGGGTTTTGAGTTGGGCGCGGTGTATATAGACGCCCGTAATTAATTCCAGGTAACCTCAAGGCGGATAACACGTCGGTTATTCATGTAGAAGCCCGGAACGAGCCGCTTAAGCGGATGGTCCGAAGTCGCTGTGCGAAGGTTTACCTTTGTGATGGTCGGTGGATAAGACTGGAAGGCGTGAGGGGTTATTGTGACCTGTGTTGGGTTATTGGTGGGTCTTAGTAGGGTTCGGTGGGGATTGGCGCGTGCACCTGCGATGCGAGTCTACGTGGTCGTATTTTTCGAGCGCTGTACCGGGGCGGATGGTTTGGATTTTTCTCCCATTGTTTCCTCTGTTCTTTCACTCTACAATCTCGTATGTAGTCCTTCAATCCTCCTCATTTCGTGGTTCATAATGTAGCAAAGAATGTTTGGAGTGTCGAGCCTGATTGCGCTTGCGTTCTATCGTGTGCGCCGCTTCATTGGAATGCTTAGGTACTTTCGTATTCCACCTATTTTTTCTTTTGTCGTTCAGCTTTCAAATTCATACTCTTTCATTTTCATTCCTACTGTTTTCTTGTTCCGCTCGTTTTCAATCTCATATTCCTTTCAACTGCAGATTCTTTCTCTGTCTCATTCCTTTTCTTTGTATTTCTATTCACCTGGTCTTTCTTTGGGTTCCGCCTATTTCTGTAATCTCGTTATTTCCTTTCAACCTGATCTAGATTTTCTTTCTTCCTGTCTCATTCCTTTGTTCTTTTGTATTTCCTATTCCACTGTCTTTCTTGTTCCTGCATTCTGGGTAATCCTGGCGCTAGCTTTGCGATGCTGTTCGATTTGTACAGCTGTGGTTCGCTTACGTTTTCCATTCTCCGTTCTCCGTTCTTTGGGTGCTCAGCCATGCCTCAAGCTGCGTTTTAGGTAAATTCGCCGTCTGCTCTGTTTGGTGTTTGCTGTAAGCTCAGTTTTCTTCTCTAATTCTTTCTCATCTCCGCACCTCCGAGCCTTGCTTTGTTCTAACTGTTCTTCCATTTGCCCTTGTGTTGTCTATCCTCTTCCCAGTTGCCTCTGTCTTCCGTTTTACGCTGCCAGTCCAGCTTATCAACATCTTCGTGCATGTTCTTTGAAGTCTTTCTCACACTCACACCGTTACGACGCTCGATCCTTCCTTTGGTCTGCCACTCCTGGCTTTCTTTATTTTTTGCTTAATTGCCTCTTTACTTCGTGTTCTCGTCTTACACGTCCTTCGCGACATTATTTTCACACTCCGCCCGCCACGCGCGGGGCTGTACGCCGTGCTCACCCTCCCCGTTGGTTTCGGCAGATCCCTCCGCACGTGGCCTTTCGCATTTAATACGCCACTCCCGCTGTTGTGCCTTCTTGCCCGCCTGCAGGCTCCGGCCCATTTTGCTGGCCATTCCAGCTACGCCTGCGTTGTTTGCATATTTGGTTCTCCATGTTGTTGATTAAATCCGCGCTCGCATTGTTGCAGCCTGGCGAATAGTCTGGGCCATGTCGGTCTGAACAGTCGGGCTGAGGCCGAATTTAGGCAGGATGGGGTTTTGGGGAGAGGGAGAGGGGAGGGTGAGGTGGTTATACACCCGCGGCCCGCACTCTATTTCCGGCTCTGCGTTGGTTGGGGGAAACTGTTCTGCACACCAATGTCCCTGCTCGGGTTCCTCGTCCTTGGCCTATGGATTCCTTAAATTACTATCACACTATACATCCTCACTACCCCGCTCCCGCTCGCCTTGGGAGCCTGGCCCATCTTATTTTCCCTACGTAGGGTCAATTTTAACTCGCTTCGTAATTTGTGGGAGGGATATTCGGGGTCGATTTTCTCACCCTGGACGATTCCCTATGAAATTTGCTTGGAGACAAAAGGAGGCCCCGTTTTTCCCCCACTCCTCTGACACCAGTGTTTTGCAATTTCAATCGCGGCTCCGTGGCGTGCGAAGCGACCACGTGACTCGAATCGCGGCCGCTTCGCCCACCGGACGGACAATTCAGTCGTGACCCTCCCGGGCTAACGCCGGATCCAGTCAGGGTGGACCTTTTTCGCCTCCACACAACCCAGTCCGCATTCTACCCGCGCGGAATAAGGTAAATCGCCGAAAGTCGATATACCTAGTACCCGCACGGGTAACCTACCGAGGTTGTACCTGCGCCACAGGCCGACTTCGGACACGATCCGCTTAAGCGGCTCGTTCCGGCTACAGGGATAACCGAGCGTTGTATCGTCGGACCTTGAGTTCCTGATTAATTATCGGGCGTCCCGCGCCCACTCAAACCCTTTACGTGCAACAAGATGGAGACCCAACAAAGAAAGGACGCAGCGAAACGGGGGAAGAATTCAACAGAAGCACATTTAT
>CM068955.1:179375528-179388332 GCA_035128595.1 Eptatretus atami | reverse complement strand
AAGTATATTGTGTTGGTAAATTCTCCATTCCCTCAGGTGCGTGAGAAATAATATATAAACAGACGGGAGTGCGTTTGGGCGGGAAAGAAGGCGCCAAGCGAGCGATTTCGTCACTGAGTAAAACCAAAGTTCGGGTTATAAACAATTCGGACGATGAATTTCTCCAAAGCTTTGAAGCAGTCAGGCCAGTTGTGCAAGTTTTCTCCGGATGGAAAGTTTGTGGTAATTATCTCCGTTTGGTGAAACGACGCTTTTGCTTCGAGATAGCGCTTGGGCCTAGCGAATGATTTTGGGATAAATAATGATAATGGAGCTTAATCCAAGTTGATTTACTTGTTGCCGGTTAGATTTGGTGCTTCGATCGCCGCGTTCAACGTTTTTATGTATAATTTGTGCCCCGAAGTGTTTCGCCTGCCGTCTAAGTTGCCGTTCGCCTGCCATGTTGGGCACCATTTGATGTACAGTACGTACAGTGCAGCCGTTCCATGCTTATCCACAACCACCACCACAACAACCACCACCACCACAACAATCACCACCACAACAATCACCACCACACAACCACCACACACAACAAACAACCACCCACAACAACCACCACCACAACAACCACCACCACCACCTTTGTGATGCAGATCGTCGTGACGCGAAGCGAGACTCGCGTTGGCTGCTGAGGTTTAAAAAAATGTCATGGAGTAAAACTCGTGAGCTGCACTTTGCTTGTACTCGATGTACAATCTCATTTTACAAAACGACGTGTTGATATATTGTTGCGGTTCTACAAAACCGCATGTCTTTAAAGCCGAAGGCAATGGAACCCAACATACAGTGATCCCCAGGCAGTTATTTAATTGGTCTTCGTGCAGTTAGTCCTCCCCCTCATGTCTTGTGGGTTAACGGGATGAAGTGCGTTGCGTTGGTCTCGTAGCTAGGTCGAGTAAATATCTCTGATTCATATTATCCTGATTTCTACCCTTACCCTGTCCTCCTCGCCATAGTACAAAACAAGCATGCAAGCACACACGCCATTCAATGGGAAATTGGTAATATGCACACCACGATGCCTCCCGTGACTCGGATCCGCCACACCACTCCATGACACACGATACCACCCGCGCATCGCGGGCCATTATTTCCTTCAAATCTGCGCGCCAATTCCCAACTGGCACCTCGATCACCAAACCTCACCACTGACCACAAACGCCTCCCGCACATGGGAAAAATATATTCCCACACCCCCTCGTACCTCTGCACCGCTACAATTCGCCACTCTATTTTGAGGAACACCGCACGACTCGGATTGTCCTCGACACCGCACGACTCGGATTGTCCTCGACACCGCACGACTCGGATGTCCTCCAGCACCACGCGATGCTTCACCACGCAACAGACGTTAATAGCATCTCACCGGGGACGTCCCGGGTGAGCATCTGGAATTGATACAACACTCATCCAGTGGCCAGACCATGGCAAGGCCAGGGGTAACGAGGAGGGGTCGCAAGAAGGGCTATCCGGGAGTTTGGTTTGAGGCCCGGTGTGCATTTTGGCTCATGAGGAGGCCCGTGGATGGCGGGGAAAGTCTGCTGCTATTAGACATTCAGACTGCACCCGGAGCACGTTCAGGGTTGGGGTGCCGGCTCGGGGAGCATGCCCCATGTTGAGTCGGGAGCACTGACAGGTACCAAAACAGGTGGGCAACTGAGACGGCTTCCGGTCCCGGAGCCTGGCAGGGCGTAGCTTGGGCCGCTGTCACCCAAAGGAGGGGCAGGATTCGGGCCACAGCACGTCGCTTTCCGGTCATCACCTCACCCTTCACTCGGGGATTATAAATGGAGTAGCGCAGAGCCGTTAGAGTCTCCTCTTCGCTGCCTCCTCTTCGCTGGCTCTTCACCCACCTCTGGCCTCTTTGCTTCGCTCGCTGTCTCGCTATTGGTGTGCGTTCCAGAACGCACTTCTTCTTTGAGAGCCTGATCTGGGGCGACTGCCGAGACTCCCTGCTGTGCTGTCGACGTTCCGCCACCCCCATGCAGCCAGACGGACCAGTGCGGAGCGCACGTTGCCACGAGCCCCGGCAAAGTAATTAAGCCGGAGATAACTCGCCACATCACAAGGTGGGAACGCTCAGGCGGAGTATCCCACAGAGGTATACGCTACACATACAGACCTTTACACATCGATGTTTGGGATATTTCTCCTTACGCATCCATTCTCCCTCTCCCTCTCCCTCTCTCTCTCTCCCTCTAGCCTGTCTTCTTTGGAGGCACAAACAACATCATTACTGACTCGCAATCACATTTTCCTTTGAGACGACACCGCACCCCTCACATTGCACGACACCACACCTCCCACTCCCATACCTAATACACAACCAGTATTCCTCCCACCTACCTCTCCCTAAGCGATCTGGGTTGCGTTGGTCTGCTGACTGCACCAGGTATTGAGAGATCGTTTATCCTCACCTGCTTTCTTTCTCTCTGGCTATCTAATCTTCCGTGCGTGCGTACGTGATGGCTCCTGCCCTAGCGTAAATTAAGATTGTAGAAGATATAACGGGATAACTCTGCTCTGTGTCTGCTTTTTGTAAGATTGCCTGTCTTTTTCCGCACCCCACAAATTCCTTGCTCTCCCCTGCTGTACATCAAATAAAACCCCATTCACTGTGCCACATACTTTTCCTCACTTGATTGTAATAAATGCATTGTATAGAAATGTTCCCAGCTCGTTTTTCGTTGTTTTCGGGGGGGGGGGGGGGGGGGATTTGGGTTGGGGTTGATTTAACAGCTCAAATGTGTTTGCCATTTATTTATTTTATTCTACCCAGTCGAACACTGGAGGCGTTATGTGTCCGTTCGTTCGTCTGTTTGTATTGCGTCAATGTATTTGTAGTGCATGTGTCTGTCCGTTTCATAGTGTGTGTGCATACATCTGTCTGTTCATAGTGTGTGTGCATACATCTGTCTGTTCATAGTGTGTGTGCATACATCTGTTCTGTTCATAGGTGTGTGCATGCGTCCGTCCGTTCATCGTGCGTCTTTTCGTTCGTTCGTCCCAATCCCATTTCGTAGTGCTTTTGTCCGTTCAGTCATCTGTCTGCTCATTCATCACGCTATCTCCTCCTTAAACGTTGGGCAGACATTCACCAAACTTGGTAGTTATGATCACCACATGGCAAGAAGGTGTGAGAGTATCATTTTTGCCCCTGGGGTCCTGGGATGGGGTCAAAAGGTCAAATACTGAAAAATGCGATTACAGGCACATTTAAAAACATTTTAAAACTTTGTATATGCAATCAACATTGGGGGAAGCATGGGGGTCAAAACAAGATAAAAAACAAACAATTTTTTAACTCAAAATTTGACATTGGCCCATGGTTGGTGGAACTTTTTACCATCTTTCAACTTTGCTTTTTGGGGAAGTGCGGGGATTTGCAACGGTACACCTTCGACCTCAGTATAATTTTGTTTTGTATGAACGTTGATTTGGATTGATTTAAAATTTTTAATTTGTCAACTTGTATGGTTTTATTAGTATTGCAACAATGAAACGTTTTGGCTTCGATAGAACTACCAGTGATGTGAAGCAGTCGACTTGCATTTGTGCACTGTCAACTGTCATTGGTGATGAATAGGCTGATGGATTGTATTTTGTCCCCGTGTCCAAGTTCTGAATGAAGCACAGGCATGATGGGAGAAATGGCCTCTCCCTCTGTCCAGTTCCTTGTGTTTCCTTGTTGCTTATGCATTGCTTCCTATTCTCCTTGGACATTGATCAACTCCTATCTGGAGATTTCTTTTTCGTATAAGGCGTGCTCGACTCGTCACTTCGCTGACTAATTCATCAAAAGCCAGCATGATGTACAGTACCAGTCAAAAGTTTGGACACACCAACTCATTCAAGGGTTTTTCTTTATTTTTTACTATTTCATACATTGTTGAATAATAGTGAAGACATCAGAACTATGTCAAAACCAAAAAAAGTGTTAAATAAATTAAAATATATTTTATATTTTATATTCTTCAAAGTAGGGCACCCTTTGCCTTGATGACAGCTTTGCACACTCTTGGCATTCTCTCAACCAGCTTCATGAGGTAGTCACCTGGAATGCTTTTCCATTAACAGGTGTGCCTTGTTAAAAGTTAATTTGTGGAATTCTTTCCTTCTTAATGTGTTTGAGCCAATCAGTTGTGTTGTGACAAGGTAGGGTTGGTGTACAATAAATAGCTCTATTTGGTAAAAGACCATTATTTGGTCTGCACTGTAGTCATCCATATTATGACAAGAACAACTCAACTAAGCAAAGAGAAACGACAGTCCATCATTACTTTAAGACATGAAGGTCAGTCAATCCGGAAAATCTCAAGAACGTTGAAAGTTTCTTCAAGTGCAGTCGCAGAAACCATCAAGCGCTATGATGAAACTGGCTCTCATGAGGACCGCCACAGGAAAGGAAGACCCAGAGTTACCTCTACACAGAGGATAAGTTTATGGAGTTACCAGCCTCAGAAACCACCAATTAACTGCACCTCAGATTGCAGCCCAAGTAAATGTTTCACAGAGTTCAAGTAACAGACACATCTCAACATCAACTGTTCAGAGGAGACTGCGTGAATCAGGCCTTCATGGTCGAATTGCTGCAAAAAACCACGACTGAAGGAGACCAATAAGAAGAGACTTGCTTGGGCAAAGAAACACGAGCAATGGACATTAGACCGGTGGAAATCTGTCCTTTGGTCTGATGAGTCCAAATTTGAGATTTTTGGTTCCAACCACCGGTCTTTGTGAGACGCAACGAAGGTGAACGGATGATCTCTGCATGTGTGGCTCCCACCGTGAAGCATGGAGGAGGAGGTGTGATTGTGTGAGGATGCTTTGCTGGTTACACTGTCAGCGATTTATTGAGAATTCAAGGCACACTGAACCAGCATGGTGACCACAGCATTCTGCAGCGATACGCCATCCCATCTGGTTTGTGCTTAATGGGACCATCATTTGTTTTTCAACAGGACAATGGCCCAAAACATACCTCCAGGCTGTGTTTAAGTCTATGTGACCAAGAAGGAGAGTGATGGAGTGCTGCCTCCACAATCAACTGACCTAAACCCAATTGAGATGGTTTGGGATGAGTTGGACCGCAGAGTGATGGAAAGGCAGCCAACAAGTGCTCAGCATATGTGAGAACTCCTTCAAGACTGTTGGAAAAGCATTCCAGGTGACTACCTCATGAAGCTGGTTGAGGGGATGCCAAGGTGTGCAAAGCTGTCAAAGGCAAAGGGTGGCTTCTTTGAAGAATCTAAAATCTAAAATATACTTTGATTTGTTTCACACTTTTTTAGTTACTACATAATTCCATATGTTATTTCATAGTTTTGATGTCTTCACTATTATTGTACAATGTAGAAAATGGTAAAAATAAAGAAAAACCCTTGAATGAGTAGGTGTGGCCAAACTTTTGACTGGTGCTGTACTTCACTAACATATTTTATATCTGTGAATCTCAATGATGTAAAATGCAATGAAACACACGAAAGAAAGGATCTTTATGAATACGTAGTGTGCCGTATTACTGTATATAATTTTGTGTGCTCCTTCCATGTTCTCCTGAAAGGTTCCTGCTGTGGTAGGGTAATAAATGTTACCGTTTGAACTGCTGCACTGAACTCCTATTCCAGCTTCTTCAATGCCGGAAAGACGGGCTTTGTAATTAAACGGCCAAAAAAAAATTGTTCCAAGTAAATCTATTATTAACTTTCCAAGGGTACCATTATGATTGTTCTACAACATCAGGAAACCTTTGGAATGAAGCGTGAGAAACGGACAGACGCCTCTCCTTTTAGTATTAACAGATTATGGCGCAGGAACTTCCGACACAAACATCAACCATTTATTGAAATGTTTTCTTCCACTCAACAGGAAAGTGCAGAGGTTGCGCAATGACCTTTGAGTCATCTGGTCTGGGATGAATTCCAGAACCAACCATAAACTGGTATCCTCGTGCTTCACATGAATGTCGTTTCATCAAAGTGTACCGTCCCTCAGATGGATGATCAGTTGGGTACTCGTCTGCCAGCATTAGTTTGTTGTTAATAATCCCATGATGTCTTTTGATGAAGAGTGGGTGAGTTATCGCTGGCACCCAAACAAACTCGAGTTCCTTCCCTTACTCTTGTCCCTCTGTTACTTTCAATCATTTCAATCACTTTCAATCATCCCTCCATTACCCCATCGGCCCGTTTCAACGGTCCAATAATCTCCCCTCCATCAAACATCCTTTCAACTGTCCCTCCTTCACCCCATCCGTCTTACCTTCAATCCTACGGCCATTTGGTCATCCCTCGGTCATGTGGGGTTACTTTCCGTGTTCCTTCCATCCCTGCATTGTGCGGTAACCCATCCGGTGCTCTCACATGCATGTTCGTGGTGCTTGGTGCTCGGCATGGTCTGCGAGGCACAACGCTTCTCGTGGACGTGGTACAGTGCAAAACAGTGCGACTAGGCACTTTCCACGTGAAGGAGGGGGCTGGGGGCTCTCGTTGTGGCTTTGCGCACGTAAACGGTGGGGGCTTTGTTGAAACTTTCCTCACAATGATGTGACAATTACCAAAAGTGACATCATGCACCTACCCCCATTGGCGGTGGACCAATGGGAGGGGGAGAAGGCTTGTGGGAGGAGGTAAAGAGAGCTGTGGGACAAAGAGTGCTCCTCAGCAGACTGCTCAGAAGACAGATGCAGAAGGCTGAGGGAAACAGAAAGGAGAAACGAAGGGGACAAGCTCGCATGAGCAGAAGACTGAAAGACTGCGAAGACTCGTGAGGGAAGGAACAAAACCGTGTGAGAATAAAGAAAGGAAAGTTTCACGAGCAGTTGGTGTCGAGCTTCTGTGGAAAAAGAACACTCCTTCCATGAGCGTCATCCTGCCCTCTCGATCCTGTCAGCCACGGACGAGGAGGGTGAACGGCGGCACCTCATCGACGGCGGTCTGAGGAGGAAGGATCTGAGGCAGAGGAGGGTGAGTCGCACATCTAGCTCACATATCTGGGACACCAGAGAGGACTCGTGTATAGGGTCAGGGCACCTCAGGGATGCAGCTGCATGTCCCCATTGCCACTGCCCATCTTCCCCATCCATGTTCTTCCACATTCTCCTGTATGTGTATGTGTGAGGTGAGGGAGAGAAGGAAAGACTGCTTTCCTTTTCTCCATTCATTACAATTCTTTTATCTTTAAGTCCTACTTGTTTTATTCTTCTCCCCTGAGTGAAGGATGGCCAAGTCTTTTGTTTAAGTAAGATTGAAGAAGAATACGTGTTATGGTTAAATCTGCTCTTCAGTGCCCTTTTGCTTTTTTGCTGATAAATACTTGCTTTTAATTGATTGTTCGCTTGTGTGTTTGTAATAAATAATTGTTTGTTGCCATTTCCAATCTGTCTCGGTTCTCGTCCTTTATTGGTCCGATGCAGTGCACAAATCAGGTGAGATGGGACGTTCTACCCCAATAATTTTCTTTGTCAGCCAGCGCACACTCACTGTAACGCTCGGCAGTAATCTGAGTGTGCGCTGAGGGCACGGACCCTAATTTGTCGGCCGTCCACAGGAAAGGTATCACGTGAAGTAGTGTAACCCTGGCCGGATTGGCCGTGCCAATCGGCGTTCGTCGTTGCTTAGCAACCTGCCGGTGCATGGAGTTATCTGTGCCCGGCGGCCTCAGGACCGGGTATTCGGGAGGGACCCAAGTGCTTCCCCTCGTGGCAAGCCTCGAACCCTGGATCCGCGACATTATATACGGCACGATATCTCAAAAAGTTATGGCCGAAACTTGGACAGGTTGAGTGTGTGATGACGATGAATCAATTTGATTTTGGTGAAGATCTTGATACGGATATGAGAATTAAAAAAAAATTTTTTTGAGTGATTCTTCACCATTTAGAGATGCGGCCAAAAACGATATGTGGCGTGGTGGACGGGTTATGACAAAACTATGTGGATGAGTTGGTTAAGTGACAATAACAACCCGAATAGATTTTGATTATGGTCCAGATCCATATCCGGCCTATCAGTGGGATACAAAACGTAAAGTGTTCAGCCTGGCAGAGGTATGCACTCCGAGTGCCGTTTTAGTTTCAAACTGTAGTGAAAGCCAAGAGAAGCTTTGGATTGGTTTGATAGAAAATTTACTGACTTGTAAGGCTTTATTTATTTGTAACATTTTTCATTTCAGGCCTATTGTGTCCAGTTGAAACTAATGGTGCGGGATGTCCGTGCCCTCCACGTAACAAACACCTTCACCTGTGTTGACCTGGTCAATCAGCTTGAGTGGTCTGCTGACTCCTTGTTCCTGTCATGCTCCATGCATCGGCGAGCTGTTGTGCAGGTTTGTGTGTAAAAAGCACGACATCAGTCAACACGAACCTTCCATTTACTGAAATTTCGCAGTAACGTTCTACTCCTGACTGGTGACGAGGATTTCAAAGCTCGTTCCGGTCACGTGACTTTAAGTCAGTCAAAATGGCCGACTTGATAAATTTCTTCGAAAATTTTCTTCTCCAGACCAACCAGTCAGAATGCTACCAAATTTGAGTTACACCATTAGGCCAGGGTAGGGATGTTAAATTGCGGAGGTCATGCCGACCGGAAGTATGTCAAAATGGTGGTCGCACAAATTGCTTCCAAAATCATCTTCTCAGACCCACCAGTCAGAATACTACCAAATTAGGGTCACAACATTAGGCCAGGGTAGGGATGTTAAATTGCGGAGGTCATGCAGATCACATGACCGGTAGAGAGTCAAAATGGCGGACTTCATAAATATTTGGGAAAATCGCGTAAATTCCTTCAAAAACCTTCCTCTCCAGACATACCAGTCAGAATGCTACCAAATTTGTGTTACAATATTAGGTCAGGGTCGAGGTAAGCTACAGGTCCAGTGGTCCTATTTTTTTTGAATGCAATGTTGAAGGTCATGAAGGAGCTAGAATAAAGGAAGGAAGTAACAGAACGAGATGAATCGGAGAATGAGAGGGGGAAGGAGGGAACCTATCAACAGCAGGGTTGAGGGACAAAATAGAGGGAGACTTGGAGGGATGAGCGGTTTGGGGAGGGCACAAGATGGAGACAGCCACAAACTCTCAAATCACAGAAGTGGAAGGAAAAACTGGAAACTTGGAAAGAGGTGGGCTTGGGTAGGGTTAACGATGGTAGGAAATGTCATGGTTTTAGATTGGGGACAATCTGAGATGGTGGTGAACGGCTGTCTTGAAAACCTGGTGGGAAGAGAGATTGAAGAGGATGTGGAAGTTGATTCCACAGGTGGGGAAAAAAGTGGAACGAATTAGTGGAGTTGAGTAGTAATCCTGGATACAAGGAGTTTCACCAGAATGGGGTTGATAGTGGACCGTGTGAGTCCTGCATAAACCTGGGGGGACAAAATGCAGAAAGAGCAGAGAATGCAAGACCAGAAAGGAGGCGGAAGAATACGGAGACCACCGATCTGTCTTGCTCTGAGATTATTTATAATGCCAGTACATCACAGTAGTCGTAGTTGGTCAGATTATATAAATTGTAACTCTAACTTTTGAATGAGTATTGGGAGTTGCAACCTGAATATGAGAAGCTTGCATAATTGGAATGTAAACAGACACTCTAAGAAGTTGCTCTTCGTAAACATTCTGACACTTAAAACTGTAGCCCTTGCCTAGACATGCAGGTTTATGTGATTTACTGAAGCCTTGCGTACTGAGTAAATGCACCAACTTTTCATGTGCAAGGTATGGTCACTGGAGGAACCGGAATGGCATTGCAAGATCAACGAAGGATCTGCAGGACTCATCCACTCTTGCTGGAGTCCAGATGGCAGGCACATTCTCAACACTGCTGAGTTCCATGTATGCTCTGGCTTCTTTGTTTGTATATTTCATTTGTCTTTGTCTCGCTTACTCTTATCCTGCTTGACGTTTTTTGTTTGTTTGTTTTCCTGTCTATCATTCTGCCCTGCTCATGAATTCTCAAGTTTTATGGGTTTTTTGGGGGTTTTTTTTGATGCAGGATGTGTAAAGAAAAAGTTAACTTCATACAAAAGACAAATTATTCCTGCACCATGGTGGGGGTTAAATGGGACAGAGGTTTGAATTTTACTTCTCAGCCAACTTGAGATGAGTCATTGGTATAAAGGAGCAGCAGAATGGCTCGGTCACAATCTGTGTGCAACTCGGTTTTGAACTCGATGATCTGTGTTGTCAATTAAAACTTCAGATGAGTGGGATGGTGGGAGGGATTATCTTCAGTCAAATGTATTCAGATGTTGAAGGGTTGGTATTACCCTCGCCGAAGGAGAGGGTGTTGCGTTTGGGTCCGTTTGTTTGTTTGTCTGCACAGAACTTTCGTGTTTTTCTCCGCGACCGCTTGGCGGATTGAGACGAAATTGTCACCATAGGTGTGACTACTCATGTAGAATGTTTTAATCATAATTATGGCATCATAGGTCACGTGGTGTGGCAGCCATGTTGGAAAAATGGGAAAACGTTGGATGTCTGTATCTCTGAAACTGCACCAAGGAAAAAATTGAAACTTGGCACATAGTAAGTACTCCTCATGTGAAATGAGTTATATTATTATTATTGTTATTATTTTTTTGCGATGTCATAGGTGCCTTTGTTATGATGTCATCGTTGCATATGTGGAACACGACATCTGATCAGTATGGAAAATTTTGAGGGTCATCTGGGGATAAAATGGTCCACATAAAAAAATTTGACGTCATCGGTCATTTGATTCGGCAGCCATATTGATTGAAAAAAATCAATTTTTAAAAAAAAAACCTTCAAAAATCTCTTAAGTTGCTGAACAGATTGAGGCGAAACTTTCCACATCTGACCGCCGATCCATGAGGAACAAAAGGTTCACGCGTATGATGTCGCTTTTTGTTTTTACAGCTTCGTTTTTAAAATAAATAAATGCAAGACTTTTAATGACTTGATTGAAAAATAAATTGGTCCACTTAAGCCTCGTAATGGGTTATCGAGCAGCACTGTGGATGTGGCTTCAACTCGCAAGTTTGTGGTTGAATTGTTGATAGTTGAAGTGACATATGGAAAGGAAAGTTTGCGTTGGTGGTGGTGGTGGTCGTGGTGGTGTTGCTCTCCTTGAGGGTTCTCCATCCAAAGGACAAATGCACATTCATTTAAAAGGGAAACCAAATGCAATTTTTATTTTTTTTCTGAAAACAATTGAGAATCATTAATCACGGTTTGAATTTTAAATTTTTTTAAAAAAATTTCTTGCCAATCATAAAGTGGTGAAAAAAAATCCCTGTTTGTCAGTGACGTGTCGCGTCTGGAAGCCGTATTGATCCGATCGGCGGCTTTACATGGACAAACTGTATTTCGAGCTCGTATTCAGATTACTGATTCCACCGTCATCGTCAACTCTGAAGGTTCTCAGGATGTTGAAACTGATCAGTCGGAGACAAAATTAGCTATGGAAACTCTTTCGGGGGAATTGTGGCGCCGTGTAGTTTTGAGCCTTGTGCGAGCGATTCAGAGGAAGAAGTCAGAAGTGTTCATGAATATGACAACGCTGGTCGCATGGTCACTACAGACTGGTAGTTGTTGATTTTACTTTCCATTAACAGTTTCTGACGGAGGGATTTTGTATCAATTGATCGATATATTTATATATTACTCGAGCAGAAATACCCATCGTCGTCTGATAGCATGGGCAACGCGGACAAAATGAGCAATGAATGCTTTGTCCCACCGTCGCAGGCTGACCAGCTGTCTTGTATGTTACGGGATTGTCCCATTCTATACTTTCCCCGGATGCCATTTGTGCCTGTGCCACGTCCCACCGTCGTGTCTGTAGGGTGTCGATGTCCCATCCCAGTGTAGGGGGGAGGGTGTTAAAGGGGAGGATGACTAATCTGAAAATGAAAAATAAGAAGAAGATTTCGACTTTTAATCGCAAATTTACCGACTTTATAGTTCGGAAATCGGAGATAAAGAGGCATTATATCGATTGTGTAGGGTATCGAGGGTTAGAGTACCGTCGAGGTGGTCTGAGCGTTTGGGTTCCCCTTTAACTTAACTTGACTCCTTTTGTTTCAATGTTTGGATTAACATTTTGAATGAAAGAGCTTGTTCTGCACGCGTGAACGTTAACTGCATGCTCATCGATCACGATTGTGTTTGCCAGGATTAAAGGTAAGGGGGTAACGGAGTTTACCGGATGTGATTTGATCTGGTTGTTCTGAACCTTAAACAATCCCACCAAAAAAAAAAATATTAAAAAATGTGACTATATGCTCAAACCACAAAGCAAAGTTAGAGATCTTACCTGAAGTCGTGAAAGAGCCCACCTCCGGTACATGTTGCCTTCCAATATTTTTCAGAAATTGTTTGTTCACAGTAACTACTGTTGATTGCATTTGTTTTTTTTTTCTTTTTCTTGCAGTTAAGAATAACAGTCTGGTCTTTATGCAGCAAAAGTGTGTCGTACATCCGCTATCCAAAGAACTGCGCAAAAGGTGGGCATCGGCCATTGCCAGAATTTTAACCCAATGGCATGAGATGGCACAACAACTAGCATCATTTTTTTTATTTATTAAAATATTTGCATTGTCGGTCTTTGAAATAGAAGTACTGTATCTGCTGTATACATACATGTACATATTTCTGCAGTTTTAGAAGTCCCCGGGGAGTGACGTTCAACACATGAAGGAACTCGGCAGTTTAGATATATCCGTAGTATCTTGTTTAGTAAGATTACCTCTCCCCTCGTATCAGTGGACAGGGAAATGCATTGTGTTTGTGCAGCA
>CM068955.1:179301573-179375518 GCA_035128595.1 Eptatretus atami | reverse complement strand
TCCCTTTGTAACACATCTTTTGTCTGTCTCCTTCCCCATGCCTCTTTACAGCACATCCGTACATACAAACACGTTTTACAAAACCAACATTACACCTCCAAAACCCACGTTACGTGGCGCCTGCATCATAGCGCTTTGGTGCCACTCTGTCCTGTGCGGCACTTGCACTGAACAACTGATGAGCACAGCCTAAAAACATCGGTGTGCCAATCAGGAAGCTGCACGGGGTGCTGCCCAGTCCCCAGGCCACACCTCGGTCGGGGGCTTTATAAGTCTGGGTCACGCAGCAAGCAGGGTCACTTGCATCCAGGGAATAGAGAGCTGAAGGAGTCCTCCAAGAGCGAGCTGAGTGAACATGAGCAGATGGGCTCTGGAGCGAGCGATCGAACCAGCGGCGGAGCTCTTTCCTTGGATGTTTCAGCAATTACACACTGATTTACACAATCTTTCTCTTGATATTCACACTTCTAATTGTTTACTTATGCCTGGTGTTGGCTTAATAGTTAGGGTGGTGGGCTTGGGATCCGAGGGTCCTGAGTTAAATCCCACTCGACTGTTGAATTAATACCAGGTGGGGTTGACTCTGCCTGTCATCCTTCCGAGGTCGGCAAAATGAGTGCCAGCATGCTGGTATCCTGTGTCGGAGTGGCGACCCATCCAGGATTGTGCCCAATAGCCAAGGAGACTGCGAAGGCAGCACCAGCGCTCTGCACAGAGTATGGTCCCGATGGATGGATGGTTGGAATTGATTACTTGGAACGCACAAAGAGTTATCAACGATTCCCCTTCGACTTGTTCAGAGCAAGGGGAATGACACGCATTCACGATTTCCTCTACGCATTACAAAGCATTCACCGCATTTCTCCCAGTATGGTGCATGACATCACCCTCTTCTTTCATCCCCCCTCTCCTTTTCACGTTGGGACCATGTAAGCCCGCAGCCTTGCGTCGGTTGACCGAGGGGTCGCCAACAAGCCCTGCCTTCTGCATCTTTTTCAACCCTACTTGTCGAATTTCCCGGAATGAATGAGGCGCCTATACCTGTATATTTATGTTAAGGATTGTCGAAATGGCCTTGTGTGCTTGGGGCTAAGATCCTTTTATGAATTGCATTCTTGTAAATGCATGCAGGATATAGCCATCTCTGTCGTTTCCTAACGTGCTATGTAACATGTTCCGAGCAAAAAAGCGACCATTTTGTCGGCTCGATTCACATTTGGTTCTTTCGGCCAAACCTCGCCCAAATTCTGGCAAACTTAGGATATTTCGGCCATAGGTGTAGCACGAAACCATCTCGGTTTATATTACTATACAAGCACAAAGGACGCATCAACTCGGTATATTTGTGGAAGAATTGAAAATTGTGCGCCGTTTGAGTTAAATCACTCCGCAATGTAACCCGGAGACAGTACGGATATGATGATCCACTTCCTGATGCGATGTCATGGCTAATCTGAAGAAAAAGATTTTGACTTTTAATCGTAAATTTACCTACTCTGTAATTCAGGAAAAGTCTATCTATTTAATAGATATAGAGGATCAAAGGATAGATTACCATTGAGGTGGTCTGAGTGTTTGGGTTCCCCTTTAAAGGCCTTCATACATACGATAGAATCAGGGTAATCACAAGACAAGAAGAAATATTGGGCCAAACCTGATGAGTTTCCTCATGTGGAACCGTTCCCTACAGGCATAAATGTCCTGTGCTGGGACAGGGAGCGGGGGTGGGGGGGGCAGAGAGACGCAAATGGACTAGGTGGGCACGGCGTTGGCTGGACGCGGCATTTCTGGTTGTGAGCTTCTAATTTCCAGCGTCCTCACGGTATCTTGTCAAGCAAGTTCTTCTTAGGGTGAAACCCTTCTCTGACCCTTCACCGGCTTCTCCGGTGATTTCAAGACCAGGATAGCGGACACGGACTTTTCCCCCCCATAAACTTGTGCTTTGTGGCCCTGGGAGCACTAAAAAGGGACATTTATGACAGATAACAGAGGATAAGGACATTAAAGGCTCACAGGAATAAAGATTTTTAGACACAATGGGGTAGGTTTTACGGCTCTAACTTTACAATTTAGCGACGCTTTTCTGAAATAACATTTAATTACCTTGTGCGTATTCCAAAACATTTATGATATATCCTCTATTTTATGTATTATTGTTACGAATCTGGAACCCATCGCACGCAACAGCCAGAGTCCTTATAGATCAGTTATATCGGTAAGTATGTGTTTCTAGGTAGGGTCCCGTCCTATGTTTAATGGGTGATTAAAATTATTTTATAGTTAGGATTTTTACACCACCACCAACAACAACTACAGCTACTACTACTACATCCACTACAACAACGCCACCTTCCCGCACTCGACCGGTCGCCATTACGCACGTGTTTTTGGCTGAGGACGTGGGCGGAGCCTTCGTCGCCTCGGGTCGAAGCTCCGCTCCGAGGAGGGGCAGAGAGCATTTCCTCCAGCCAATGAGCGGAGGGCGAGCACCACACGCGCGCCCCAGCCAATCGGGAGGCTGCCACGAGTGGCTTGACAACCCACCGTCCAATCAGGAGGCGAGTGGCGGGGAGAAGAAGGCCCTCCCTCCTCAAGAAAGAGAAGACGACGGCAGTTCGGAGGATTGTGGAAGACGGTCGGAGATTGGCTTGGTCTGGACCAGTTTTTCGGGAGACCGTGTGATCGTGGCTACTGCGAGGGTTCTGCAGACGGTCGTGGTCGTGGTTGGAGCGGTCTGCAGTCCTTTGGAGGGCAAGTCTGGTAGTCGAGCAGCCAGGATCCTAAGCCGTGGACTTCGGGTCGTGGGTTCGAGTCCCACCAGTGGTTCGGAGTCGGTGTGGCCGCACGAAGCGGACAGGTACCCCGGCCTGGCTTGACCAAGATAGACCCACGGGGTCCAGTTCTTTTGGGTGTGTGTGTGTCCGTGGGCCCCGTCTGTTAAGTAGAGCTGTTTAAAGTATTTTCTTTTTCTTCATATTACATTTCTTTTATTCGTGATAACTCTGCTCTGTGTCTCCCCTCCCCGATTATTGTTATAATAAATCCCTTTTGTTAAATGTTCCAGCTCTTTGTGTTTCTTTCATTGGCTTAGCACGCTGTGTATTGAGAGATAGCGAGGGTAAATTGTTCATTTGGTCCGGCGCGGCTCTGGTAACTCCGCTCGGTTACGCTGGATCCGAGCCATTACCTGCGACTCGGATCGGACAGAGTCGGCCGAGGGTGTGGTTCCCCGGTAGTTAGACTGCGTGGGTATTTAGGTATATTGAAATTAGGCAATTAACCCTAACCCACGCCGTCGAAGTATTGGCGACATTGGTCCTTTAAGTGACCCGTCGGCTCCGGAGTTATCCGGGGTGACGACCTAATAAATTCCGGGTGTTCGGTGGGAGACGGCTCTACTGCTCCACCTAGCGGTCGTGCTCGCCACCGATACCCGGCCGAACAACATTATTACCCCCTGGGAGCCATTTCCACAACAATATGCATATGGTTATGGATATGGATATGTAAAAAAAAAAAATTGTCTTCATGAATGGAATTATGGCGAATGATTGGAATCGTTCTGAAGTTTCGATAACTAATTTCTGGTCCTGCACTTATCCTTGAGATTGCAGGGATGGACTTCACACAAGATGGTCAGTACATGGCATTGGCTGAAAGGAGAAACTGCAAAGATTTTGTCAGTGTGTTTGCCTGTCAGGACTGGCAGCTCCTCAAGGTTTGTCTTTGAAAGTCGATGTTGCACGGTGGAAACTCTCAAATCGGAATTCCTTGGGACCGAACAGGATTCAGATTACAGAATATACCGGATTCTACAATATGAAACGTTTCGTAACTTTAAAACTCGTGCTTTTGGAAAACAGATGCATCTTTTACACGTTACTTGTATGTCATACAAGTAGTGTAAATGTGAATATATATTATATAAAACATTTACTGTAATTATTGTACGTTACTCATCCAAACTATATCTGCACGCAGTAGAGCGCATACCTCCGCCAGGCTGAACAGTTTACATTTTGTATCCCACTGATAGGTCGGATCTGGATCCGTTCCAGTACCTTAACTAAAATCTAATCGGCTTGTTCTCATCACCAACCAACTCATCCACCAAGTTTTGTTACAACTCGTCCACAACTTTTTGAGATATCGTGCTATGTTTCGTTTTTGACCCGATCTCTCAATGGTGAAGAATCACTTTAAAAATAATAAAAAACACTTGTTGAATCCATAACTTTACCAAATTCTAATCAACTTGTGCTTGGCACACACCCACACACCCAACTTGCCTACCAAGTTTCGTCTGAATCTGTCATAACTATTTGTGCTATCCAGCTCACAGGCAGACGGGGGTGAGAACATAACTTCCATCCACCTTCCATGACAGAGGTAGAAAAAACACTTTTAAGAAGCTCAGGTTCCACACCAACTTGCCTTTGTCTAATAGCTGCAGAATTTCAATTTTCTCTTTAATTACCTCCGCCACCAAAGGTGAAGGAGGTTATGTTTTCACGCCTATCTGTCTGTCTGTCTGTTTGTGTACAGGATATCTCAAAAAGTTGCGGACGGATTCAGATGAAATTCTGTGGACAGGTTCGGTGTGTGACAAGGACGAACTGATTCGATTTTGGTGAAGATCCGGATCCGACTGCTATAATTTTTTCAGTGATTCTTCACCATTGAGAGATAGGGCCAAAAACGATATATAGCACGATATCTCAAAAAGTTGTGGACGGATTCGGACGAAACTTGGTGGACGTTGGGTGTGTGACAAGGAAGAATTGATTCGGTTTTGGTGAAGATCTGAATCCAATAATGTTTAAAGTGATTCTTCACCATTGAGAGATTGGGCCAAAAACGAAACATAGCACGATATCTCAAAAATGTATTGGGCCCGGTATGTTCTCGTGGATCAGGCATTACGGAGCGGAGTTTTTTTTTTTATTATTTATTTTGTATACACTGTCGATGCTCGTATGAGAGCTAACGCACAACAAGGGGAGCATCAGACGAGGGGTGGGAGAGGGAAGGGAAAAAACAGTGGGGAACAGAGACATTCAGAGATCTGTGTAAGGTAGAGTTATGGGGCGGGGTACATGGGGTATACTAGATGGACACTACAGGGACTTTCAGGAAGGAAAGCAGGGAATATGAAGGAAGTGGGTTTTGGGTGGATTAACGGGGGTAGAAAAGATTGAGGTTTTGGATGGGAGAAGATAAGAGATGGTGGTGAACAGCTGTTTTGAAGGCCTGGAGGGAAGAATGGGATTGAAGAGAGTGTGGGAGTTTATTCCAAAGGCGGGAAAAAAAGAGGAATGAAAGAGTGAAGGTAAGTAGTGATTTTAGATTTTGGTAGTTTTACCAGAAGGGGGTTGCTGGCGGACCTTGAGCGCCCTGTGGAAATATGGGGGGGACATATCTCAGACAGAGCAGAGGGGTCGAGGTCTGAGAGGAGACTGTAGAAACAGAAAGACCACCGACCTGCCTGCGGTGAGAGAGTGAGAGGCCCAAAGACTCAGCCTCATTGCAGGAGATACCAATGATCCGAAATGCCTTGGTTTCTACAGCGTGAAGCCGAGAAAGGTGAGAAGCAGGAGCACCAGCCCAGAGGGGAGGGCAGTACTCCATCAGGCTGTGGACGAAAGCTTTGTCTGTGGTCAGGAGCTCAGGTGGACCGAGGAAGGACTTTGCACGACGGAGGATTCCCAGTTGGCGACTGGCTTTGGATGCCAGTTTGGAAATGTGGCTTTCCCAGGAAAGATCATGGCAGATAGTGAGACCCAGAAGTTTGAATGAAAGTACTTTTTCAAGAGGATTGTTGAGAAAGTAGATTGGGGGGGGGTTCCAAACGGTCCTGCCAGGGAGACATCGTAAGAGTGTGAGATTTGTCTGGATTGAAAGACATGTTCCACGTGTTGGACCAGTTTGTGATTTTACCCAGATCTGCAGTGAGCGAAGAAGCTGCTGCTTGCCGGTCTGAGGGATGACATGTTACGGCAGAGGGTGGAGTCATGAGCAAAGAAATAAAGAGGATTTTCCAGAGAGTCGGAGAGATCATTGATGAAAACCAGAAAAAGAACAGGGCCCAGAACGCTGCCTTGAGGAATCCCAGCCTGGACAGGAAGAGGGGATGAGAGAACTCCATTTAGGGCCACACGTTGACTGCGACAGGAGAGGAAGTCTGCGAGCCATGAGTGGAGATGGCCTCGGATACCATAGGAAGAGAGTTTGGTGAGCAGGGCAGGGTGCCATACCGTATCGAAGGTATGCGCTCTACCGAGTGCCCTTCTTGTTGTAAATGTAACATGCTTCCTCTTCGCACCTCTGGACTCAGCACTATCACGTGGATGCTTGTTGGATAACACCATGAGGGCAAAATAAGGCAAAAACACAGAAATACCATGTGAAAAGCACGGTGTAACACCGCCTACAGGTTCAAACAAGGAAGACAAGGTATGGACTACAGCAGCAGAGTGACCACCTTCACAAAATCAGACACCATTTGGCCAGGAAGTTTGAATCTGAGGAAGTTTGGTTTTTGGGATATTTTGGACTTCTGAATTTCCGATTTGAGAGTTTTCACAGTATTATGGATCTTCCCCCAATCCCTTTTTCTTCTTAAACATAAAGGTACATTGTACTCGAGATGTGCAAAACCCAAATTGTCCTTCAAGCAAACAATCATACAATTATATTTTTAATATCGAGTCGCGCTGGTGAGACATGTGATTGCCTTTGATCTCCTCCTGCCGCACCTTGTCCTCTCATCAGCACTTTGCGACCGACACCGAGGATTTGGCCGGTTTGATTTGGTCCCCAAATGGTTGTGTTCTCTGCATCTGGGAGGCTTCCACGGAGGTGATTTATTTACTTTATTTCTGTTTGATTGTTCATTCTCCGTTTTTGTTCACAGCCGTTTAAACTTGTCATCCTCCCCACCCACCATTTTTCCTGTGCAGTACAAGGTGTTGGTGTACTCTGCTGATGGTCGCGTCCTCTTCACATATTCTGCATACTGCTGGGCGCTTGGTGTTAAAGCCGTTGCCTGGAGTCCATCGAGCCATTTCCTTGCTGTCGGAAGCTACGATGAAAAGGTATGATTCTTTGAGAGAATTGCTTATTGTCCTGTTCTTTAATGCTACTTTTTCTTGTTTTCAGGAGAGAGTATATTTATTTTAATGATTACCTGCATATGTGAAGCGAAAAGCGTGGTTAAGCAATTGGTTCATGTCCATCTATCTATCTATCTACTATCTATCTATCTATCTATCTGTCTTATCAGTTCATAATCGAGGAATAATTTGTCTAAATTGAATGTCATGGTATATTTTGAACAAAAATTCGAACTTGAACAGGAAGACAGGTCTGTCGTTTTACCGTACCTTGACTCAGGATTCGTACCGACCGCACATGTGCAGAGAGGAGGGAGATAAATTTTCACTCTGTCTGCCTGCCTGGCAGTCAAAGAAAATTAAGTCATTCCAAGCAGCAAACTTACTGTTGGTGTTAAGGACATTATAAACGACACAAACAGGCACAGAGAACTAATGTAACGTGTCAGATAGGGTGATGTAATAAACACTGGGTAAAATGGCGGTAAAACCCAGAATTGATTTTTTTATAGGCCGAAACGCCTTGAAACCTCTTTAAACCTTTATTTAATATTAATTACATACTTGAAGACTGTAGAACACGAATCACCTTCATAATACTTCCCAGAACCATATATATGTGTATATATATTAATTATATATACTAGTGCGGGCCCGTAGGTGCGTGCCAGTATGTGCAGCTTCGTTCCTTCGCTCTCGTAAACGACGACTGGATGGGCATTTTTTCATTAGATTGGACCAACCGTATCATAAATGGCCATAACTTGGGAAACACCTGGGAAACATACTCAGGTCCCAGCGTCAATTGTGACGTCATATCAAACGAAGAAGAAGAAGAATTGTGACGCCCCTCTCTCTCGCCCCCTCTCTCTCCCCCCTAGTCTCGCCCCTCCTCTCTCCCCCTCCTCTCTCCCTCTCCTCTCTCGCCCACTCTCACCCCTCTCTCGCCCCTCCTCTCTCCCCTCTCTTGAATTATGACGCCCTCCTCTCTCGCCCCCCTCTCTCGCCCCTCTCTCGCCTCCTCTCTCGCCTCCTCTCCGCCTCCTCTCTCGCCTCTCTCTCGCCTCCTCTCTCGCCTCCTCTCTCGCCTCCTCTCGCCTCCTCTCTCGCCCCCTCTCTCGCCCCTCTCTCGCCCCTCTCTCGCCCTCTCTCGCCCCTCTCTCGCCCTCTCTCGCCCCTCTCTCGCCCCTCTCCTCGCCTTCTCTCTCCCCTCCTCTTTCCCCCTCTCTTTCCCCCTCTTTCCCCCCTCCTCTTCCCCCCTCTCTCTCCCCCTCCTCTTCCCTCCTCCTCCCTCGCCTCCTCTCTCGCCTCCTCTCTCGCCTCCTCTCTCGCCCCCTCTCTCGCTCTCTCGCCCCCTCTCTCGCCCCTCTCTCGCCCCCCTCTCTCGCCCCTCTCCTCGCCCCTCTCTCCCCCCTCTCTCGCCCCCTCTCTCGCCCCCCCTCTTTACCCCCTCCTCTCTCCCCCTCCTCTCTCCCCCTCCTCTCTCGCCCTCTCTCTGGAAATGTATTCACAAATGTCTACCAAGCACAACAATTAATTCAAACCTTGGAAAAAACAGCTTTCAAACCCTTGGGAAACATCTGTTTCCTTGAGAAAATTCAAACCTTGGGATTAATTAATAATTTGAACAATTAATTCAAACCTTGGGAAAAACAGCCTTCAAACCTTGGGAAACAGCTGAAACGGATGAAGAACGATATCAACTTGAAAAGGCACATACTCAGGTCCCCAGCGTCGATTGTGACGTCATACCAAACGAAGAAGAAGAGAATTGTAACGTTAATCGTGCAAAAAAAATATAAAAAATAAATTAATAAATATTAATTGTGACGTCATTCATGGCGTCATAGCACCGTGTCCTGTCATTGGTTGACAGACGTTATTGGTCATTATTGGTTGACAGACAATATATAGGTCGTTATTGGTGACAGACATTGGTCATTGTATCACGTTATTCTTTTTATTACTGCCAATTATTGTGCTATTGTTATTATTATTATTAATATGCTGTTATCATTATTCTGAGATATCTTTGGGAAAAATGGCATGATAAGGTGGAACGACACTTCAGCTGCGATATATATAACATTCCAACACTTAAAAAAGCAATAAAATGGCCGTAACTTGGGAACCGCTCGTCCGATTAATATCAAACCTTGAAAAGGCACATCCGCGGGTCCCCGGCAATATTCCTGGCAAGTTTCAATCAGATTGGACCGGGTTGTTCGAGAAACGGCGGTCGCAGACAGACACACACACACACACACACACACACATTGCTGGAATTATAGATAGATATATAAAAATGATGATGTACTGATCAATCAAGCCTCCATCTCCTACATTGTGACTCATTGTCGTCTCATTACGGTGTATCAGACTACTTCAGCCGCGCTAAACTTCCGGATTTTTTTCAATAATCTTTCAAATCATTGTTTTATTTAAATTGAAGTACAGGGAGGGTCTTGCCGTTCATGGAATTCATCTTCGTGGATTCGCTCGATTGTGATAATCAATTTGTCTTTGCCATCGCCATCGCATTATTGGCTCAAATTTATCATCGTTATTATTAAAAGTGAGTTTCATGATCTTAATAACTTAAGATAATAAACCTTATTTGATGTTCTTAATAACTCTTTTAATTCATGAAAAAATAAATCGCACAAAAACAATGCACAAACATGTTAATTAAAGGTACAGTTTGGACATATTTTAACACTATTTTCCACATTACCCCGTTGGTTTGTGGATCTGTGGTTCACGGGGATTCCCCCCCATGAACGGCAAAGTCTCCTGTATATACTTGAACACTTTGCATGGGGTATTGTGTTCTATGAACTCTCTAGTGATTATCATTTCACTTGCCGCTCTTTATTATTTGAGGGGTTGAAAATAATTATGGAAAATGGCGAGGAAAAAGTTTAAGAGGTACTTGTCCTCCATTAATGTAACCCCTTTATTATAGGAAGATGAACACTGCATCGGAGTACAGTCACAAACTGATCGCTTACACTGGTTGAATGACAGTGCTGCACCACAATAAGAGCCGATAAAAGAAGGCCTACTGGCTGTCATTTTACCCAGTAGTCCTACAATGAATAAGTCACTACCTCCCCTGGGCACGAAATGCACTCGATCGCTCACACAACCGGGTAGTCGTAAAAGATATGGGAGCATCAGGTGGGAAGTGAGACATGGAGATCGCCGGTGGGAGAGGTTTCAGCGGCTGGAAGAGAAGGCGATTGGAGAATGCGTGGCCAGCGGGAAACCACCTCTGTGTGCTTTGTCGTCTCTGGTTCTCTGCACACGCTCCGCATGGTTTTCCGAATAAAATGGAGCAGGACCTTCCACTACCTCACAGGCAATCTTTATTTATTTATTTATTTTAAACTAATCTCTGCCAGAGGCCTTCCTCCAAGTCTCCCTGAAGGCCCCTTCCCCTCCTTCCTCCACCCCCCCCCCCCTTCTCATCAATCCTCACCCTGGGCATTAAGCAAATTATTACTTCCCACATGCTGACAGACAGCTGTTGGGAGGAGTTAACTCCCCAAGTTGGGGGTGGCGGAACATGACGTGCTCTCCCCAGCACTGTCCGGTTTTACATGAGACGAGAGATGCCTTAACCTAAAACTTTAGCACAACCTCACGTCGTCTCCTTCGTGGGGAACATTTTAGTTTGATTCCCTAAGTAGTTCTGAAATACACTCTGATACGAGTATACATGGTATTTAGGTCAGGCCTTAATCTAACTATTGCCCCCCTCCCCCACAAACGTAACAATATGTTCTCTATTTCATAAGGTGTCAAATAGAGTTTGTAAACCAGGTGTGAATGTTAGCTTGAGAACAGCAAGATTCACATCGGCACAAAGTGGTCTCAAAGGCTATGTTGCTCCTCCATAACAGGTGCTGAGAAAAAGTAACCAAACCAAAAGGTTGAAATGAGCATCGAAACACAAACTGTGGGCTGAGCAAACATGGAAACCGACGTTCTTTACAAAATGAAGAAAAGTTTGAATTGTTTGGAAAAAAAAGAAAACAAAAAAAACCGAATTTTGATTGCTTGTTCGACATTGGAGAGGTGTACGATGTCATAATCGTTGTCTGACTGATGGTGAAGGATAAGTCCAATTGTGAGGCTGCACGTCAACAAAGGGTGTGAGTGATGGCACGCCGATTGCTGTCAACTACAGGCATATTCCTGATATTCCTTCTGGAATGTTTCTCATTGGATGTGGATTTGGTTTCCAGCAAGTTCATGATCCCAAGCATGCAGCAAATTTAGCGAAATGGCATCGACCAAAGCAACACCTACAACGAGAACGACACTCAGTGGAGCACGTACCTCCGCCAGGCTGAACAGTTTGCGTTTTGTATCCCACTGATAGGCCAGATCTGAATCCGGACGTCAACCAAAATCGAATCAGCTTGTCCTTGTCACCTAACCAACTCTCCTACCTTGTTTTGCCGGAACTCGTTCATGACTTTTTGAAATATCATGCGATACATAGTTTTTGGCCTCCTTTCTCAAAGGTGAAGAATTGCTTGAAAAATTAAAAAAAATTCCCATATCCGTATCCGGATGTTCACCAAAATCGAATCGAATCGAATCGTTATTGTCACACATCCAACCTGCTCACCAAATCTCGTCCGAATCCACCATTAACTTTATAAGTTAGCCTGTTCACAACCAGACATAAGGATAATATAACATAACCTCCGTCCACTTTCGGTGACGGACGTAACGATGGTTTTGAATTCAGACTATGAAGCTCAAATGATTGCACGCACCAATATAATCAATTCGTCATCTCCTCTGTCATTTGTGATTCCTTTACCAATCCCTTTCATGCTTTATATTGCTCAATAAACAAATAAATAATTTTTTAAAAATCGATGGTATTGAACAGATAATTGCCATATGCAGAGCGTTGGTGCTGCAGAAGCAGTTGGAACACTACAATTCAGGTCAGGTCGCCACTTCGACTCGGGAAGTTCGGGCTTGGAATTTGGAATTTGTTAATAGTGCCGGTGAAAGTTGCCTACTCCTCGTGAAGGACACCGTGGGATCTTTAACATCCAGCAATTGACTGCAGACGGGACTCGCAGTTTAACGTCCATCCGAAGGACGGCACACACAATGATGAATCGCCCCGCTTGTGAAACACCAGGATGACTGTTGACAGCTGGGTTGGGGTTCAAAACCAGACTAGACGGCTCTAAGCCATCATGCCAAACCCAGACAGATGATCAAACACTGTAATAGTTTCTATTTAAAGTATTTCCTATTGTATAATTGAAACATGGATCTAAATGCTTCGGGTTTATGAAGAGGGGGTGTGCTTTTCGAAATCGATAGCGCTCGGACACTGCGCTCACGTGCCGATCCGCAGCGACTTCAGCGCAAGCGCTCCCGCCGCATCACTGAGTGCATACGTTTTGTCCTCCCTTCTCATTTGACTGTTTAATGACCCATCCCGACATCACATTCTCCCACTCACACTCCTTAAATCCCCGCTCTGCCCTCGAATTAGATGCGGATAATCGCCGCCAATTTTGATGCATGTTTCGGTTGAGGGACGGTTGCGGTTGGGTGTTTAAAAAAAAATAATAATAAAAGGAAGAAAAATAAAGCCGTTTTGGAAAGTCTTTTTCTGTTGCTAACCGCCATCATTTTTCAATTTTTCAGCTTATTTCCTTTGTCATTACCTTTCATTTGAGTCGAGCGTTCTCTCGTCACCGACTACCCCTTTTCCATTTGAACTGTTCCTTTGCTAAAAAAACCGGTCAGTCGGCTCAGGTGCATTCTAAGCACCTGTTGTCATTTGCCCGTCCATTCTGGGAAACTTTATTTTTTTATTTTTTCCTTTAATGCAGGATCTCACCTCCACAACCACACCCCACTCCTCCAATCTTCAACCCTGCTCGGCCTTTCGCCGTGGATTTGAATATGGAAGTAAAATTTAAACTTGCTCAATGCGGCATCAATAAACGAAAGGTCATTCGCATGTTTTTTTTAATGTGAAATGGGAAGTCTTGGCTTATTAGTAGGTAATCACTGGTGCGATCAAAATACAGCATGTCAACTTCAAATCCGGTGCAAAAGGATACGTTCCTGAGAGATCGTAAAGTTCCCACTACTTTTGTGTTCTTCATAATTGCTCACCTCCATTGTTCGGTGTATCAGTACATAGTTCGACGATATATTGTGCCAACGACTTGCTTCTCCTCACGTCCAACTTTTAACGTGGTATGATGGTTGCACAGCTATTGATGTCCGTTGTCTAAATCCATGATCGTTTCAGTTCATCTCGGTGATATCTCGAATGGGTTTCTTGCTTCTCTTAATTGTGGTGTTGGATTTCCGCCATTGCTTCTGCTGGTGGTACGGTTCGGGTTGGAGTTCACGAGCACCTTATCTCCACTGAGTACCATTATTTTACAGGGAAGTAGGTGCTGCCGAAGCGAGTAATACTGTTGTGGGGCCGGGTCTCGGTGGCGAGCACGACCGCTAGGGGGAGCAGTAGAGTCGGCTCCACCGAACACCCGGAATTTAGGTCGTACCTTTCAGATAAATCTGAAAGGTCACGGGTCCTTATCGGACGAAGATCGCCAATAGGTCGACCACGTGGATCGGGTCAATTGCCAATTTCAATATATCTAAATACCACGTCGTCCAAACTACCAGGGAAATTCACCCTCGGCAGGATCTGCGCGATCCGGGCCGTTACCGAGCCGGATCCGAGTCGTACCCGAGCGGAGAGTACCAGAATCCTGCCGGGCCGATTGCACGATTACGGCAACAATGACCTTCCTAATCCCCAATACGCACTGGCAAACCAATGGTAGAAAGGACAAGGACGAGCTGGTACATTCAACAAAAGGGGAATTTATTTACAACAATAATTGGGGAACGAGGGGGCACGTAAGGACAGAGTTATCCGAATATAGCAAGGCAAATAATGTACAAGGAACACAGGCACTTACAGTTTCTACTTATCAGACGGGGCCACGGACACAGTCACACACACACAATACCCAGAAATGGACCCCGTCGGGTCTAATTGAAGGCCTCCAGCTTGAGGAAAGGTGAGCTGGAGACCAGAGCTAGCTTGGACTGTCCGCCTCGTGCGGTCTTCGACGTTCTGGCTCTGCGGGACTCAAACCCGCACAACGATGCCACTCCAAGCGCCAGGGACGGAGGGTGAAGGATGGACGCCAACAGCACGAGGGCGGACAAGGCAGCGAGCGCCAGCAGGCAAGGCGATCCGAGACGATCCGGCAGGCAAACCCCAACTGCAACCCAGTCGGATCGCGCCGATCAATTATTCACTCCCGTCCAGGGGGAGGGGACTCCCTCTCGTAACCCACCCCCCCCCTTACTGGACGGTTTTGGCGGCGATCCGCTCGTTGCCCCTGTGATTGCCAAAAGGGGTGCCAAGTCCGCTGATTGGACCGGGGACGGCGTGGCGGGTGTCACGGCGGACCGCCCTCAAGCAGGAAGATGAGTAATATTGTCCTGCGTTGGCTCCCATTGGCCGACGATGGAAACTTGCTCGCATCTCTCTGGTTGGTCGAGAGAGCGCCAAGTCCTTCATTGAACTCCGCCCACCGCGAGTATTATGGCGTCAGGATGGAGCGAGGCGAAGGTGTTGTTGTTGTAGTTGAAAATGTAAAAGAAAACTCTGACTATCAAAATAACTCCGCAGCGCACGAACATTTAATCACCCATTAGACACAGGGGATGGATTCTAACTATACACATATACTTAACGAAATAACTGAGCTAAGGGGACCTGTCTGTTGTGTGCTCATGGCTGCCAGACTCGTAACAATACAAGGTGGTTTTCTGTTGCCTTCCCGACGTGGCGCATGGTCATAATTTGGTTGGGGAGAGGACCGATACAGTAACCTTTTTGTGAAGCTCCTTGATGCCTTATTGTCCACAGACAATTGCTATCAGATGGGAGAACCTTCTCTGCAGAGATGTTTGATTCTGATTCCTCATACTCTGTTACAGAGCGTTGGTGCTGCCAAAGTCGTTTATTGGCAAGGGTTGCATTGGGTGGTTTGCCATTGCCTTCTCAGCAGTAGTTAGAGCAGGAATTTGTGATTCCACCGTGGTGCCGGTGATGGCTCGCCTCCTCTTCGCGAAGGACACCGTTCGATCCTCAAGTTCCACCAACGAATGCCGGCATATGGGACTGGGTTGGGATTCGAACCCACGCTAGACAGCTTCGTGGCGAGTGTACGTACATCTAGGCCATCCTGCCAGCCCAACAAAGCTTTCCTGATATTAATAGACCTGATAACGAGTTCCCTTCCAAGGAATTTTGATGCACTTGAAGGCTATTAGCCCTCCCCCCCCCCAAAGCTTGCGTTACAATTGCCAACCTATGGTTGTTTGTCCATGCTCTATCCTTTTTTAAAAAAAAGTGCTGAATGTCAAGCAAGGAAGCAGTACGTACCATTTTTCAAGTCTTTGGTATGACTTGGCCGAGGTTTGAAGCACGGACCTCCCAGACTCAGAGTGGACACTCGAACCATTACGCCACCGAGTCTGGTTAGATGCTGCATTTGAAGATGACTTTTGGCCTGATGAGGCTTGTGGACTTGTAGATTTTAAGATTTTTTTTAAAAACCACACAGCTGGAGTCACACCTTGATGTTTGGCAGTGCCATTTTTCAGACTGAACTGCCGTCCTGTCTGACTGACTGGGATGAGTTGTTTCTTTTTTTGATCCTTCCAGCCACGGGCTTTTGCTGCTGATGTCACCGTCGTCGCTGCCGACTTCCTACCTGAGGCACATTCCGAAGCACTGACCCATTTTCCACGACATTCTTTGCTTTCTGGGAGTGACGCAGGGAACCGAACACTTCTTCGGCCTCTCATTTGTTTGCCTGTTGTTGTCACTACTTTATGGGTCTCGCTTCCTTATTCTGATCGAGGCTGAAAATCTTGGTAAGAATATGACGAAGACGGTGGTGGTTGCTGCTGCTGTTGTGCACAAAATCTTGGCTCGTGGAAGAGAGAGGTTGGAAAGGCTTGTGGGAAAACAGAAAAGTTGCTTCTTGCATACATATATAGTTTCATGGCAGCTCCTCTCTTCCCTCATCGTCTCTCTGAGTTTAATTTTTTCAATACGATTGGGCCTTCATGAAACGAGGGAAGGTATAGGTATACCATCACAGTGAAGATTTATTTTCAGCATTAACAAAACGATTCCAAATGGCCTCATCGTCCACGCTGTCCCCTAAGACTGTCCACAAAGCTTTTCCTGTAAAGACTGGCGTCTGAAGGTGTCTTGCCTTGTTTGCATGCTGGATCGGAGGGGTTTGTTCCTGCAGTCTTTGTCACGGCGTCCGATGCAAGTGCAAGGTCTGGTGTTCTGGCGAAACTGGATTTATTTACTTATTATTTTCGCTGATGAGCCGGTTCCTTCGAACGAGTCTTCGTTTTCAGTAAGTTTGTACAACATCCTGACATTTTGAATGCTTGTCCATGAAGGAAACCCATCGTGGGTTTGACACCATGAATATCGCAGAAAACCCTCCCAATGACGAGCAACCGAAGGGTCCTTAATTCCTTCTTAGCTGGAGTTTCTTTTTTTTTGTTTTTTTTTTTAATGACACCAATCCAATGATTAATTGTTCACAATTTAGAGATCAAGATGGTGAGTGCACGCTTCATTAATCGTGACGGTGCAAAAGAGGAATGTCTTGTTTTCAGCCTCGTGATGGTTGGTTGTAATCTGTGCCTTGTTGCTGCCACCTGCCAGAAAATGGCAAAGCTGGTGAGGAACTAGCCAGGGGTGTGTTCCATTACCAATCAGCTCGTTGAGCACTTGCCAAGTGGCTTAAGCGCTCAAGCAAGCACTCCAATGAAAGGGTTGGTGAGGAACGGCTGGCTTGACTAGCGATAGCTCACTGATTGGTAATGGGGCACACCCCTGGCTGTATCGATGTTTGTTCAGACCTGAGCTGCAGACATCACTTTGTGGTGTTTGTTTATTTATTTATTTATTTATTTATATATGTGGTCAGGATCAATTCCTATTTGGGCAGAACCGATCATCTCCTCTATATAATGGAGGGAAAGTGTGTTTTTAATTCATATACGTAAGCCGGGTTATTTTTGTTATTTTCGAGAGTGATCGAGGCAGCGGTCTGTTACATATACACCACCCAAATTACGGGATGTGCTGGAAGAACGTGTTGCATGCTTGGAACAAGATCACCCATAGGACAGGTACACGAGTCTTATGAATGCAACATGAGTTTAGGTTACGTGCATTGTATCAAGAAGATATTATATAGTACAAGAAAATGTGAAGCAAAGAAGTCAGACTGATTTGAGAGTTTTAAACATGTTTGTATGCACCTGTCCTGATCGCCTGGTGGCCGAGATTGAAGTGTGATTGCGGTGTGCGACTGCAGGTTCGTGTATTTTGTGACATCACATGGCAGAAGATCGATGAGCTTTCGCATCCCAAGAAAGTGTCCTACGCGCCCGATGTGGTGAGTTCGTTCTGTTCATCGATCCGCCGTGCCACGTTCACATTCCACCAGCCTCACATCCATCGATGTATTCATTGGGGTTTGCAATTTGTCATGTGAAAGTGGCTCTGCCAAGTAAAGCGCAACTTGTGGTTGGTTTTCACCAAACGTGGCGTAACTATGAACTGTAATGAGAAGATGAATGTTGATTTAAATTTCTGGTTTGAAGGGTCAAGTGCCCTTTCATTGAAAAATCTGTTTTGCTGCAACAACTTATGAACGACTGTCGAGATTTCAACCTCGCTTGACACTTTTGGACCGCAGTACAAAGATTAACTGATTCAATCTAATTTTAAACAGTTCGAAGGTCGTGCGCCCTTTGAAAATCATTTTACAAACCATAACTCGAGTTAAAAGCATCTGACGTTTCTCTTCTACTTATCTGTCTTTTCGTTCTTGCTCGCACGCTCTCAAGGGAACTTTTTCACCATGCACCCCACAAGTGCAACAACCAGTTTTCAACTCATTCCATCCAGTGGTTCAGGAGCGCATGGAAGTCTCACGTAAACAAGCAAACGGTATGACGCTGGATATGATAATTCCCTCACTTCTATGATGTCGATGATTTTCATAAAGTGAATTGGGGTATCTTATTACCCCGAGCATGTAGCGCAAAGCGGGGTTAAGCAGTTGGTCCACTCTGTCTGTCTGTCTGTCTGACAGACGTCGGTTGATAATCGAGGAACTTCATAATTTCAAATGGATTTCATATTTGGAACAGGAATCGGAACGTGAACCTGCAGTTGAGCAGTACTTTGGCTCTGAATTTGGCAAATTGGATGGAATCTCATCCCGATCACACGTGCGCACAGAGGAGTGAGGTAATTGTTTTTGGCCTGTCTGCCCTGTCTGGCAGTCAAACGACATTAAAAATCATTCCGAGCACGAAACTTACTGTTTTTAGCGATGTCATAAAGGACACAAACAACATGCACCGATAACTCGTGTAATGTGTTCGATAAGGTGGTGTAAAAGACGCTGTGTCAATGGCAGTAAACTTCCGATTCAATGTTTTGGGTTTTGTTTTCCTTTTTCGACAGCTTTTAAAACCTTTTATTTAACATCAGTTGAACTACTGTAATTTCATGCAAATAACCCGCCCCCTGATATACCCCACACCTGAGGGAAAAAGTGCTCCAGTAAAATATCAGGCACGTATAACCCACACACGGGTATACCCCACAAGGCAGCTTTCCTCTTCACATGATGGGGAGATCCGCGATCTCCTTATTTCCAGCAACTGACGAGGCTTTGTTGTCAACGGCCAACAAACGGCTGTTTTCAAATACGACTGCGGTAAATACCTAATTGACATTAATTGACATTAAAATTAAGATCTTGATAAAGGATTGTTTTAATAATTAAAGTTTCCTCCACCAATGCGTTAAAAACCAGTGTGGTACTGATGCGACCAGAAACTACGCTGTTCATTCATTGCCTCCGCCACCTAAGGTGTATGGAGGTAATGTTTCACCCCTGTCTATTTGTTTGTGAACAAAATATCTCAAAACGTTGTGGAGAACTTGGGTATGTTACAGGGACTAAATGATTAGATTTTGGTGAAGATCCGAATCCGGATCTGGATCTGAGTTTTTTAAGTGATTCTTCACCATTGAGTGATCGGGCCAAAAACGATAAGAGAGCACAATATCTCAAGTTGTGGACGGATTCGGACGAAACTTGATGAGTTAGTTGGTTAGGTGACGACAACAAGCTGATTAAATTTTAGTTCAGGTCAAAATCCAGAACCAGCCTATCGGTGGGATACAAAACGTACTAATCAGCCTGGCGGAGGTATGCTCTCTACCGAGTGCTCTTCTCGTTAGAAATGTATAAATACCTTGCAGACTGTTTAATTTTATATCATTCCGTGGAATTGTCCACACCATTACAAGTCCCTGCCGTACAATGTCTGCCGTCAGTACAAATAAGAGAAGACTTAAACGTTTCACGGCCGAAATCGAACTGAAAGTTGACGAAAAAGCTGGGCTATTCCTGGAGAAGAATACGACGAGAGTGATGACTATATCGATTGTGACAGACCCACACTTGCAGACTCCGAGCCGCTTCAGTTGTTTCACAGCAACATAGAAGACGAGGACTTTGTGGGCTTTACGGAAGATGATTGCCGGTCTTAAACAGCTTTGAATTATATATAATATATATATATATATATATATATATATATATATATAATATATATATATTATATATATACACAGTATATATATATATGTTTAGGTAAAACGAGCAAAAAACTGTATTTCAATATATTACAATTAAACTTGCAAAAACAAAACTGCCTCTTTTTGTATCTCCTTGATAACTTAACTTGGCTCCCTGTTGTTATATGTCACGTGTCATATGGTGAAATACCGCATAACCCACAGAGTATACCGCCGTCGAAAGTTTTGGAACATTTTAACGTAAAACCGTGGGTTATTATTTGTGTGAGAATACGGTAGATACTTGAAATGCGGGTTAACTTTGCCTTCTTTGCATTTCCAATAACGTTCAGTTAACCAGTACTAGGGCAAAATTATGTGCCCTTTTGACCAATCAAATTGCGTGCTCTGAGGGTGGGGTAACGGTGCGGTTCACGGAAAATGGCGGCGCATCGCGATGCAACCACAGAGCTAACTTCATCTGAAGGATCTTTGTTTGGTGCATCTTTTCTCAGGCCGTTCTAAAATCGTCAGTTTCTCTGAAAAGAGTTGATTGAAGGTTTAGCTCTGGCCTATTCGTATGGTTACCATCACGCCTGTTGTTCAACGTTCACGAACAAAGCTACTATAGATCGTGCTCGGAAACGCAAAGCAAGGGTTAAAAAAAACAAAAAAACCCTTCATGTGTTTGTTTCTCAAGATTGCGTGAGGTGAGATGTTCTACGAACCAGTTACCTGCGTCACTGAAGGTGGACGGAGGTTATGTCTTCACCCCTGTCTGTCTGTAAGCACAATATCTCAAAAAGTTATGGATGGATTCGGACGAAACCTGGTAGACAAGTTGGGTGTGTGACACGACAAACGAATTGTTTCGATTTCGGTGAAATCCGGATTCAATAATATTGTTGTAGTTTCCCGCCCGTCGGCATGCGGGCGACCGCTTTTAGCCAATGGCCGCGCTCTCTCCCACGAACGGGCAAACCTAGTCGCGGCTTTCGGATCAACGCCGAAATCCAGCCACGGGTGTGTTTTTAACACACCACAGCCTTGTCAATACCTACCCGCGCTACAGGCTCTGATCGCTGAATGGTCGATTTACCTAATTAACTCGCGGGCAGACTACCGAGAGATTTTACCTCGACGGAACCCGTACGGAAACGAGCGCGCTTAAGCAGCTCGCTCCGTTTGCGATTGCCGAGCGGATTATCGCCAAGCCCGTCGGACCCGATTCTCTTATCGGTTATTAACAACCAACTATATTCCTAACTTAATTATGGCAGTTCAATTGAGGGAAGAGGACGCAACGAGCAGGTGCACATTCACACAAGGACATTTATTTACAAAGCACGTATGCAGGCATGCACGTATGCAATCAGGCAAGGCAAACACGCATGCAATTATGCAATCAACAAAAGCACGACAAAGAACTACAACCGTGCTAATATTATCTACACACATGTACTTAACAGTTTACTACTTGACAGACACGGCACCACAACATTCATTCAAGAAAAACCCAGGAAAGGAAAGGGCAAGAACTGGACCTCGTGCGTCTTTATAGTTCACGAGCCGTGGAGACCGCAAAAGCTCCCAGAGGCCGGGCTGGCTACTTGTCGCCCTCGTGGTGACTCGCTGGGCCCTGGTTCGGCGATCCTCGGTGTGTCCGCCCGCACCCGACCGACTCCACCAGCTCCCGTTCTGAGTCAGCCTCCGCTCTCTGTCAGCCTGCAGCTCTCCAAGCTGCCAACTCGACCTGAACCTGACGTCCCCGTTTTCCTCAACTCCACACACACCCGGCTCGCGTTCAGTGCGCCCTTTTATCGCACGGAGCTTCGCCCTCCCTTCCGGTGCGCGGGGGGGGGGGGGGGGGAAATTCTGCAGAGCTCGGCCGGGCATTGTTGTTGCCCCCAAGGGAGGGGTCGCATGGGCTCTTTCCACCCAAAATGAGCGCCCTCCCCTACTTCACCTTTGAACCTTGACTCGATCCGCCTCTCCTCCCCCCCGACGCGCGGGGGGGGGGGATCCCAGGCGTGATTTCTTTCTTCGGAGCACCTTGTTGTTTCAACCGTTGGTTGGCGTGGTGTTATGCGTTGGGAGGCCGTTTGTGTGTTAGCGCTGTGGTGGGGATGGCGTGGTTGTTGAGAGGCGGTTGTGGAGAAGGTGGTTGTGGTGAAGGTGTTGTGGTTGTTCCAAAATAACGACAGCAAAAGAATACGGCTGACTCAAAGATCACAGCCCGGTTACACGAATAAAATCCCTTTAGACCTCGGTGGGGAAATCTAATCTTGAACACACACTTATCGACATAACTGATCTCTGGGATACCTGAATGGTGTTCTGTTAATTTCCACAACCGTAACACTATATATAATATATTTTTTTTTTATAAGTGATTCTTCACTCTTGAGAGATAGGGTCAGAAATGATGTGTTGCATGATATCTCAAAAGATTGTGATTGGATTATGACGAAACTTGACGCATGAGTTTGGAAGGCGACAAGAACAAGCCGATTAGATTTTGGTTCATGTCCGGATCCAGATCTGGCCTATCGGTGGGATACAAAATGTAAACTGTTCAACCTGGTGGAGGTATGCGCTCTACCAAGTACCGTTCTAGTTATGACTCCTAATACCCCCTCATACCAGGACCAACACGATATGATACATATTTCATACCAGGACCATAAGAAGTCAAACAAACACACCTCTCTAATTCCATGTAGTAGTACATGTTACGAACTTGATGTCCACTTGGTTTTGGTCATGAAGATGGGGATGGCTTGGTGGTGGCTATTTGTGAGGGGATGGAGAATGCAGTTGAAGTTTGAGATTTATCAGTTGACATATCAAGATGAAGGTAAGTGATATATCAGTTGTGCGTTTAGAGTTGAGAATTAATTATTTTAAACATTTTAACCGCAGCACAGCTGTCGCGCCAATGCGCAAACAGAAATTCTTCTTGCCCTTCCACCTGGGCCCCAATACTTCCAGCCGAACAGGCTCTACCGTCTCCTTTCATCATGCTGAATGATAGCAAAAGCTTTCTTTTATTCTTCTGTCAAAATGGGATCTTTTCAACATTTGCCTCGACTCGGACACCTTTCCCAACTGTTTGCCGTCGTTCATCAATCACCAGCTGTACTATTTGTTTTTTTGTTTTTTTAAAAAAAACAACTCCATTATAATTTATTTTGTATCCTTTTCCTTTCACTGTTTTTACGAGTCTCAAAGCACGTGTTATCGAAGAGACAAATAAAGCCAGTTGTTGGCATCTCAGCTTTTGACACGTTGAAGGGAACCGTATGAGCTTTGATGGATGATGAGCACTTGGAAGTGTGTGTACAGGGTTTGATGTCGCCCCTTGAACCGAGCTCCTATTAATCCGGTTTATGTGCCTTTACAAAGCTTTGTGTATCCGTGCGCTTGCATGCTGAGTATTGGCAGTAGAAAGGGACGCAGCACAGGTAAACGGACAGAAACGTGGAAAAGCTTGCGAATGACGGCAGTTCTGCCTCCGGCGATGGTGTTTGAAGTCAAAATATTTATCTCCTGTCTCTCTCTCTCTCTCTGTTTCTTTTCTTATTTCTTTCTTGTTCTTTATGTAGTTTCATGTGCTCCAAGTGATTAACCCTTTGAGTGCTTTGTTTGCCCCCACATCTCAAATGGAGTTCGAAGGACGTCGTTTACAAATCCAAATTGAATATTCTCATCAAACTTCTGATTTGCTTTTGTTTTGTCGAAGACTAATGCTAGACTTTGTACGTGTCACGTGTACGGAAAGTACAACAAAACTTAGCCAATGACGGGCGTTGTAAACTCACCTGGCTTTGTTGTCTGTCCGATGAAAGGCTGGCTACCCGCCTGAATTTTGTCGTGGAATTGAATTTGGCAACCAGGAAATCTGCCTTTTGGGGATATTGGTCAGCATGGGCCGATGACGATGTAGACAAAAGCATGGACTGCTTTGCAATTTATTTATTTTTGAATTATTGTAAGATTATAGTAAGATTCACCGTCCGTCTGCTCCCAGGTCCCGCAAAAACGGCTGAACCGATCGCAACCCTTTTTTGGGTGTGTAATCCTGGGACCCCTTGGAGTAAAATAGGCATAAATATAATATCATGACCCCCTTGACGGCTCCCGTAGGGAGCGGGTGCTTCTAGTGTTCAAAATGTAACCTTCAATTGAAATCAAGTTGTTCCTCGATGATGAACTGACATTTATGGAGACAAAGTGAACCAATTGCTCAACCCCACTTTTCGCTTCACGTGCACGAGGTAATAATGATGACTATGCAACTATATCCTCTTACCATGAGCAAGTTACACAGGAAGTGACTGACGCTGCTGAAAGCATTCTGGGTAAAACTAAGATATTGGTCAATAAAGTCACTTACTTGTATTTCCTGCTCTGTCTGTCTCGCATTCCCCTTCCAGGTAGACATTTCCCTCTCATTATGAGTCCCAACCAGATATTTTGTATGTGGTGAGGATTTGATTCCCCATTAGGCGCTGAAAGTCTTCACACGAGCCGGCTACCGTAACTCGGTCGTCAACAAACTTGACTGATTCGACCACGTTTACTCAAACTCTCACCCCCTGCATCCATGTCCTCAATGTCATGATGACTTCAGCATTGTATATTAAAGAGGACTGGTGGGATTGGGAAGCCCTGATGAACACCCCGTCTCATTGTTCCTTGTTCTGTCTCATTCCCCACTCTCGTAACTGCTGTTTGTCCCATGTACAGCTCTTTGAAAAAGGTGTTCATCTTTCTAATCTATTCCAATCGCTAGCCGGAAGTCCAGTTAAACTGACCGAAAGCCATTAGATAATCAGCGAGACACACAACAAAGGTCTTGGTTGTACTCCAGACATCTTTCACTCTGCCTGGTGTTGGCTTAATGGTTAGGGTGGAGGACTTGGGATCCTAGGGTCCTGAGTTCAAATCCTGCTCAGCTGTTTAATTAATACTAGGTGGGGTTAACTCGACCTGTCATCCTTCCGAGGTCGGCAAAATGAGTGCCAGCATGCTGGTATACTGTCGGAGTGGCGACCCGTCCAGGATTGTGCCCAATCGCCAAGGAGACTGCTTAGGCAGCACCAACGCTCTGCACAGAGTATGGTCCCAATGGATGGATGGATCTTTCACTGAGGACTCTCATGATGCCGATTACCTCACTGGTACCATAGACTTTCTGCAAGGCAAACTGGACTTCACCGATGTATTCTTTAGTAGCTTCTGCCTCCATTCCCCATGCTAAGATTTTCAGCATGATCCTTGAAGCATGTGAAATCAGGCTTGTTCTCTATAGTGAGCCTTTGAGAGGGTTTAGCTTCTTTTTAAAGTGGTATAATGATGTTTTTTATCGTCATCTTGGCCATTTTCCTGTATGGTACATCCTGTTGCACAAGTGCAGTAATTCATGTTCTCCTCTCCTTCTGTCCTCGCTTTTTGCTCATCTCTGCTAGAATAACATCAGTGCCCAACCACCCATCTTTCCAGTCTTTATGTCATGGGCTGCTGTCTCACCTCCACCATCAAAATACTCGGTCGACTCTTTCTATAAGCTACTCGCCTTTATCGGTTCTTGTGATTCCCCCCCCCCCTATCCCACCAGAGGTCTTCGATGTATTCCTTCCATTTGATTTTTAGCTCGCCTGTTCGAAGAACAGAGCTATAGCGATACCCCGGCGTGAGCGTCAGCGTGAGCATCAGCGTGAGCATGAAAATGTTAAGTTTTTGGTGCAAGTTATTTTTTCCTTTCTAATGTTTTTATCTACCACATTATTTTTTATACGCCCGATAATATTTGTTGCGAATTCGCGCCCGTCGGCGTGCGATCGGCCACGCGACTCGAACGCGACCGCCTCGCCCACCGGACGGACAATTCAGTCGTGACCCTCCCGGCTAACGCCGGGATCCAGTCACGGGTGGGCCTTTCGACCTCACAACAATCGTGCCAATCGGCCACCCGCGTAGGATAGGGTTGTTCGCCAAACTCGACCTACCTAAGTACCCACGCGGATGGTAAACCGGGCGATCGTACCTCGCCGCAGGTCGACTCCGGACACGAGCCGCTTGGGCGGGCCGTTCCGTACTCGGGATAACCGAGCGGTGTTATCGTCGACCTCGACGGTTCAGATTATTTACCGGGCGTTTTGCACCCACTACGAACCCTTTACGTGAAGCAGGATGGAGGTTCAATTAAAGAAAAGACGAAGCGAAACGGGAAAACAGTTCACACAATGCACATTTATTTCGGCGGCACACGGAGCACACATATAGCACGATATTTACAGCCACAATTAGCGAATGCACATATATCACATAGAACAAAAGAAATGCACATATAAAGGAAGGAGTTAAAACCGACTACACGAGACACACGGACCACTTATACAGTTTCTACCTTACAAGACACGGCGCCACAACACGCATTCACACCGAAGCAAAGAAAAGACCCCTCACAGGCAAGGGAGTCAGACTGGGCGCGGGCCTCATGCGCGTGGAACCTGGATGAGCGGCCAGGTCCACGAGACCGAAGGGTCCTACCCGCGCCCTCGTGGCGAGCCGCAGAATGTCGCTGCACGGCGGTTTCGTGGGCACCTGCTGGTGTAAGTGGGAACGGGGCCCTTGTCGCACTCTCTCAGCGCGGGGGAAAGGGGGAATTGTTGATGCTCTGGGGAGGGAGTATGGCTGGCTTGCTCGAGTCCCGCGACTCAACGCGACCTCGTCGTCCCGGACCCGAGCCTCCAGGTCCTCCTCAGCCGATCGCCCTCCGCTGCCGTTCGCCCCGTAGCCGTCTGCCCCACCTCTGCTTCGAGCTCCGTCTCCCGACTCCGCCCACACGACTGCTCGAGCTCCGTCTCCCGAATCTGCCCCACCGATCTGCCAACTCGACTCACTGCGCTCGTCTTTTTATCGGCTTCAGAAACCACCATATGCAAATTCTCGGATCCAAACGACCTCAGGGGCGGAGCCACGCTCGCCGATTGGACGGAGAAAAAGGGGCGTGTATCATTCCTGATCCTCAAATTTGCATATGCCGATTTTCGTCAGGCGCGTCTGGAGGCGGGGCCAAGCCGCCCCGCGCTTCCTGATTGGGTGGATCAGATGTGGGCGTGTAGCATTCCTGATCCGAATTCTCCTCAGAAACCCGCCATCTGCACTCGCGTCTCGCGTGTATCGCTGAAGACAGCCCGACGCTCGGCGTCCACAGGTGGTGCGGGAATGGCCGTAGGAGAAGGTGGTGGAGGGTTTTCGGCGGTGTCCGATGGCCATGGCGCTGTTTGGAATGGAGGTGATGTGAGGTTTGCGGTAGCGAGTGGTGAAGGTAGGTTGTTGCTGCTGGCGTTGTTGTTGTTGTTGTATCAAAACAAAGGTAGAACAGAAAACGCCTAACTCAAAGGATCGCAGCCCGAATGAATCACATTAATTCCCTCTAACAATGGGTTTGGGCTAACTACACATGTACTTAAGAAATATATCTCACCTACGGGACTTTATGGTGTTTGCGAATTTCCAGAGCCGTAACACTACCCCTCCCCTTTTTACAGACTCGTCCCGAGTCGTCAAATTATCGTGTGCCATCATGTGTAGTTCTCCCTAGTACGTTTTACCTACGGATCCCTGAGTGCGACATTCGGTATTCGTGTCCCCAAAATAAATAACCTGAGGGCTGAGTAACTAACTAACAAACTCACTCATACAGACGACTTAAATAAATTGCCGGCGCTAAGACATACATGCCGGGGCACACTCATATTTACAATACATCTTAACAACTTAACCTTATAATTTTACACTACTCCATGGCCCAGGATCAATGGACTCTGCAGGAAAAAGGAGAGTCAAAAGAGAACCGGTGCACGGGCCGCCACTGCAGGCCCGTGTTCAGCTGCCAACAGGACAGTTCCTGCAGCTTGCAAACTGTTGCTTGCGGATCCTGGCGCACATGAAATGAACAGGGGGTAAAGCAAAACTGAACGGGGCTGGTGAACAGGGGCAGGTGGCATGGCATGGCAAAGGTAGCAGGCAAACATAGCCTGCAGAACAAGGCCGCTGCAGGCGAACACAGCCGGCAGACGAACTGGCCGGCACAGGCCTTGCAGTAAAAACAGCCGTCGGACGATCCGACCGGCACAGCCTTGCAGCAAAACAACTGCTGACGATCCGGCCGGCACAGGCCTTGTAGCAAAACAACAGCTGCCGATGAACTTGGCCGGCCTCTTGCCGTGCAGTGCAGGTTGGTGGAGGGAGTACGGTGGTGCTGGCCACTCGCAGAAGGCGGGCTCGGACCTACCTACCGGTCCCCTCCCACCTATCGCCTTTGCCTGTCACTGTCCATACCCACCCCCTTAATTGTAAAACCCAATTTAGCCCCAACTAATTTTTTTTTTGTTGTTTGTTTTTTGTTTTACTTCCCTACTTCCCCACTATAATTCGTCCCCTAACCCCTTTACTGTCTCTGTTCGGCTAACCTATCGTCTCTCCCTACTCCCAACCCTACGTTCCCTTCCCGGAGGGGAATAAGGGAGAGCTAGCGTCCTGTGTCGAGGCCCAACGAAGCCTCAGGATGGCCTCCCCAGATCTCAGCGATCTAACCCAAAGTGGGTCCAGCGGCCCACAACGAGAGCGAAGGGATGGATGGTGTGGAGGGGTACACTTCCTATCTACCCTAACCGTTAACCTTTAAACTACCCCGGGGCTTTCAACAAGCGCCTCTCGCTTAATCTATTGGTTCTAAAACCCAGATTCCCGTCGCCTGTGTTTGGTGTCCACTCAAATTTCGGGCCTCGCCCTCTAATTTTCCCTCGTGCCCTTGCACGGTTTCGTGGCTGGGACGCGTGGCTCCCTTTGGCAGGCACGACCCTCTGCCGATTCCCCAACGATGGCACCCCCGGGCACTACACTGCCTCCGAGCCTACCAGCTCCCTAAACACCGGGGAGTGCCCCATGGCAACTCCCTGAAACGCCACACGTGGCAGGCTGGCGCCCCGGGCCCCTTTCCGAGGTGACCCGTCCCGACGACACTGCCACGCGCGGCTTACGGCGCTCCGGGCCCCCGCACCAAGCGGGCGCACCCGTGCCCACTACGCCCACCGCCCCATGGCCCTTGGCCTACCACGGCCGACTAGCCCGGTGCCCGGGTACCCACTCAGCGATACTCACCTTTCGCAGCCACGCTCCCAGCCGGTCAACAGGGCTCCTGCACCCCTCCAAACAGGTTTCGAGCCTACACTCCACCAACAACAAAACGACCTCCATTTTTCAATTTAACTAACCCACTAACTCACTCTACACTGACCCCGGGTCCCTTGGGCGGGAGTCACTCCTCCCCCAATCACTCATCGCACCATGCATTCCACAATCGCTCCAAAACACACAGACCACTGGCCTCACTCACTCATCATGTCTCCACACAACTTTCAACACACACATCGCTGAATCCTGCCATCCTTCTAACTACCTCCCCTAACTAACTTGTGCTCCACGTCGTCCTTACACTACAGCACGTTCCTTTTAACACTACGTAGCTAAGCTACGTCCCCTCTACACACTCAAAGTCGTCACTGTCTCCAAATCTCTAAAAATCATTTCCCAACCTAAAGCTCACTACAATCCCTCTAATCCATTCCACGGGCCCCATGAGGACTTCCCCTGCCCCATGAAGCCGGTCTAGCTAAGCTAACCTTTCCCTAACTAGTGTCATCCTGTGCCCAGGTAAGGGGTCTTCCACCCTTACCCGGGAATCCTGTTCACGAAAGCGAGGCTTGCTATTGTTAATTTTGTCTTTCCAATTATGCGCAGCACCAGCGCGGCAACTCACAGCTCGCGCACTTTGCTCCTTGCCCGTGACGTCATGCAGCTGCACGTGCACCTCGCCCTCTTGGACGGTACCATCCGGCAGGGATTCACCCTCCTGCCGGATTGCAACCCTACGTGCAGCCATGACGTCACCCTGCGCACCCCCAAAAACAACCCTCGCACTCCGAGGGGCTCCCCACGCGAACACATGTGCTCTGCCCGTTGGAGCTTAACACACGCTCGCGTGGAGAACCCATCCGGTCCAAATCCGTAATCCTGCCTAACTTTTGTCCCGTCGGGGATCGGCAACATCCACCGCTGGCGTTTCCGGACCGGGCTTCACTCCCGCAAGCGAGCACGTGGGGGCCTCGTGCGTTGCACAGCACGGACGCGCGCTCGCTGCTGGGTGAACCCGGCACGGTGCCAAAACAGCTACGGCCGCTACCCGGCCTCTGTCCCTCTGTCGCCGTCGTCTCCGTTCCCACCCAGCACACCTGCGTGTCACGACGCACATACTCCATTCCAACACACTCACACCGGGAGACGCGGCTGCGTGCTCCCGCATGCCGACCGACATCTCCCTCACATACAGAGCCACTCACACACACGGTCTCCTCCCACGGACCCTCTCACTCACACCCAACCTTTCACCTACCCAGGGGGTCTCACTCACACCATGCGTGCCGGAAAGCACGCATCTCCGCACACTCGCAAACACACAGCCCTGCACAACCACACTGGGGATTCGTGTCCCCACAAGGGTTCCGGGGCTCTAACCCCCAAGCTGCACGTGCACCCATCCACAGCTCGTCCCTTCAACTCCGCTTGGCACGACGAACCCACCTGGTCGTGATTCGCCTCAAGGGGGCATACTCCCTCCCCTCGTTCCTGGAGGCGGCCATCCAGCTGCTCACACCAGGTCTCTACCCAGTCCGCGAGCTCACCCCCATTATCCTCCACTACCTCTGTGTGTTGTGTTCTGTTCCTTTAACCCCGTCATTATCATGCAGTCTCTCCTCTATTTTCTCTATCTCCCTGGTCTCTATACATCTATTAGTTTCTGTTTCTTTCTGGAGTTTTTCATCTCTCTGGATTTCAATTTTACTCTCTCCTTCAGTTCATTATTTTCAAACTCGTATAGTTTTTGTTTTCTCTCCCCACTCTTCCTCATGCTTCTCACTTTCCAATCTCATCGTTTCTTTCAATTGGCCCATTTCCTTTCTGTGCTTCATTCGCGTGTTTTCTCATTACCCTTCCTTGTTTCCTCTCCTGTCCTTCCTTCTCCAGTTTCATTTTGCTTCATGGGTTAATCTCCTTCTTGTGTTTCATTTGCTGCTGTCTCATTACTCTTCCTTGTTTCTTCTCGTGCCTTCCTTCTGCAGTTTCATGGTTTTCTTCATGTGGTTAATTTCCCTTTTGTGTTTCATTCGCTGTTCTTTGTCTACCTCTTCGCACTCCAGCTTGCTTTTCTTTCAATTGGTCAACCTCGGCTTCATGTTCTTTTTGTTTTCTATCCATTGTTCCTCGTCTTCTCCTCTCCATCTCGTTGTGTCCTTCAATCTCCTGATTTCTCCTTCCTGCTTCATTCGTTGCTCCTTCAACTTCTCCTCGTATTCACACCTATTTTTTTCCTTTTGTCGTTCAGTTTCAAATTCATACTCTTTCAGTTTTCTATTCCACTGTTTTCTTGTTCCTCGTTCTGCAATCTCGTTATTTCTTTCAACTGACAGATTTCTTTCTCCTGTCTCATTCCTTGTTCTCCCAGTACTCTTTCTTGTTCCTCATTCTGCAATCTCGTGGTTTCCTTCCATTGATCGATTTCCTTCTTCTGTCTCATTCGTTCTTCCATCATTACTCTTTCTTGCATCTCATTCTTTAATCTGGCCTTTGCTTCCAGCTGTTCGATCTGTACAACGTGGTTCCTTAACGTTTCATTCTCCGTTCTCGTTCTTTCCTCTCTCAACATCCTCAGCTCGTTTTGTAATTCTGTCTCTTGTTTTGGTGTTCCTGTAACTCAGTTTTCTTCTCTCTAATTCTTTTCTATCTCCGCACACTCCGACCTTGCTTTGGCTTCTAACTGTTCTTCCATCTTGCCCTTTTGTTTGTCTATCAGTCTTCCCAGTTCCTCTGTCTCAGTTTTTACATCCCGTCCCAGCTTATCAACTCTCTTCGTCATGTCTTGAAGTCTTTTCTCACACGCACTATTTTATTTCCTTCGTGCACGACTCCGTCACCCCAATTAATTTTTCCCTCTCGGTTACAGTCACTTTTTCCGTCACCTCCACACTTCTCGCCCAACACGTCTCCCGAATTATTTTTTTCTCACACGCCTTCACCGCGGGCCTGACAACCGTTGCACCCCCCAGCTCGTTCGCTCCCACACGTGGCGTCGCCATTACGCACTTCGCTGTTGTTGCCTTCATGCCCGCCTGCAGGCTCCGGCCATTTGCTGCGTTTCACCCCGCATTTCTTTTATTTCTTCCTTCATTTCGTTTTTGTTTGTTTCCATTTTGAGTGCGTTTCCATCCATTTTTTTCGTTCATTCCATCCATTTTGCCGTTCATTTTCGTTTGTGTTTGTTTCCATCCTGAGTGCGTTCCCATCCATTTTTTTTCGTTCAATTCGTTATTCATTTGTTGCATCATCCGCATCAACATTTCCCCACTCTGTTGATTTCAGCCGACTCCGACGAAGCCGAATCGCCTCGGTCGGTCGTGTTTCACTGGGGGCGGGGAGGGAACTTGACGGAGGTGGGAGGGGGGGTGTCATACACCGCGGCCGCTGCCGCGCCCATTTCGGGCTCTGGGTTCAGTTGGGGGGGAAACTGTTCCTGCACACCAATGTCCTGCATGGGGATTCCATCCTGAGCCATGGATTCTACATCACTACACATATACATTTCTATTACCCCCGGCTCCCGCTCGCCTTGAGACGCCATCTTATTCCACGTAAGGGTTAATTTAGCTCGCTCGTAATTTAGAGGGAATCGGTGGTCGCTCCTCTCACCCCTGGACCGATTCCCTGTGAATTTAGCTTGGAGACGGGAGGGATTAGAATCACACTCCTGTACACCAGTGTTGCGAATTCGCGCCCGTCGGCGTGCGATCGGCCCGCGACTCGAACCGCGACCGCCTCGCCCACCGGACGGACAATTCAGTCGTGACCCTCCGGCTAACGCCGGATCCAGTCACGGGTGGGCCTTTCGACCTACCACAATCGTGCCAATCGGCCACCGCGTAGGATAGGGTTGTTCGCCAAACTCGACCTACCTAAGTACCCACGCGGATGGTAAACCGGGCGATCGTACCTCGCCGCAGGTCGACTCCGGACACGAGCCGCTTGGGCGGGCCGTTCCGTACTATCGGGATAACCGAGCGGTGTTATCGTCGACCTCGACGGTTCAGATTATTTACCGGCGTTTTGCACCCACTACGAACCCTTTACGTGAAGCAGGATGGAGGTTCAATTAAAGAAGACGAAGCGAAACGGGAAAACAGTTCACACAATGCACATTTATTTGCGGCACACGGAGCACACATATAGCACGTATTTACAGCCACAATTAGCGAATGCACATATATCACATAGAACAAAAGAAATGCACATATAAAAGAAGGAGTTAAAACCGACTACACGAGACACACGGACCACTTATACAGTTTTCTACCTTAAAAGACACGGCGCACAACACGCATTCACACGAAGCAAAGAAAAAAGACCCCTCACAGGCAAGGGAGTCAGCGGGCCCGTGGGCCTCATGCGCGTGGAACCTGGATGAGCGGCCAGGTCCACGAGACCGAAGGGTCCTACCCGCGCCCTCGTGCGAGCCGCAGAATGTCGCTGCACGGCGGTTTCGTGGGCACCTGCTGGTGTAAGTGGGAACGGGGCCCTTGTCGCACTCTCTCAGCGCGGGGAAAGGGGGAATTGTTGATGCTCTGGGGAGGGGTATGGTGGCTTGCTCGAGTCCCGCGACTCAACGCGACCTCGTCGTCCCGGACCCGAGCCTCCAGGTCCTCCTCAGCCGATCGCCCTCCGCTGCCGTTCGCCCCCGTGCCGTCTGCCCCACTCTGCTTCGAGCTCCGTCTCCCGACTCGCCCCACCGACACTGCTCGAGCTCCGTCTCCCGAATCTGCCCCCGATCTGCCAACTCGACTCACTGCGCTCGTCTTTTTATCGGCTTCAGGAACCACCATATGCAAATTTCTCGGATCCAAACGACCTCAGGGGCGGAGCCACGCTCGCCGATTGGACGGAGAAAAAGGGGGCGTGTATCATTCCTGATCTCAAATTTGCATATGCCGATTTTCGTCAGGCGCGTCTGGAGGCGGGGCCAAGCGCCCCCCGCGCTTCCTGATTGGGTGGATCAGATGTGGGCGTGTAGCATTCCTGATCCGAATTCTCCTCAGAAAACCCGCCATCTGCACTCGCGTCTCGCGTGTATCGCTGAAACAGCCCGACGCTCGGCGTCCTCAGGTGGTGCGGGAATGGCCGTAGGAGAAGGTGGTGGAGGGTTTTCGGCGGTGTCCGATGGCCATGGCGCTGTTGGAATGGCGGTGATGTGAGGTTTGCGGTAGCGAGTGGTGAAGGTAGGTTGTTGCTGCTGGCGTTGTGTTGTTGTTGTATCAAAACAAAGTAGAACAGAAAAACGCCTAACTCAAAGGATCGCAGCCGAATGAATCACATTAATTCCCTCTATACAATGGGTTTGGGCTAACTACACATGTACTTAAGAAATATATCTCACCTACGGGACCTTTATGGGTTTGCGAATTTTCCAGAGCCGTAAAAATATTTGGGGCGTATTATGTGATACCGGTCGTCTGTCTGTCCGTCCGTCCGTTCCTGTCCGCACTCTAACTCCCAAAGTTTTCAACTTTCACGTTTCATATTTGGTACATAGGTACAGACTGTGGAGACGGTGTGTCGCGACATACGTTCGTCATCTAAAGTGGTTGCCATGGCAACCAGGATGCTGTTTTCCATCCGTTCCTGTCTGCACTCTACTCCCAAAGTTTTCAACTTTCATGTTTCATACTTGATACATAGGTACAGACTGTGGAGACGGTGTGGTTTGCGACATACGTTCGTCATCTAAAGTGGTTTGCCATGGCAACCAGATGCTGTTTTCCATGTAGTAGCACAATTCTGTATATACCTTCTTGTTCGGGCGTATATTGTGCTCACTTGCTCTCTTGTTACTGATTACAATACAAATACATATATTGCTTTAAAATTATTTGGATCAGACACTTCACTGCAATGTTTTATAAAAAATATTAATTATTAGACGAGTCTTTTAAAACGATAAATGTATAAACAGGCGAGCATTGGGTGGCTTTGACACCAACTCTGGTTATGTGACTCTTCAGTCAGCAGCTCTCCCAACTTTCTCTTGATCCTCATTCTGATTTGAGTATTGTGCTCTGTTACAGAACGTCAGTGCTGCCGAAGCATTTTCTTGGCAAGCGTTATGCTGGATGGTTTGCCATTGCCCTTCCTCGCAGTGTTTAGGGCCGAAATTTGGTCAGGGTGCCGGCAATAGCTCTCCTACTCTTCATGAAGGACACCGTGGAATCTTTAACGTCCACCGACTAATGCTGGCAGACAGGACGTCCAGTTTAACGTCCGTCCGAGGGATGGCACACACATTGATGAATCGCTATGCTTATAAAACACTGGGATGACAGTTTATAACTGGGTCGGGATTCAAACCCAGGCTAAACAGCTTCGAGGTGAGTGTGCGGAACTCAAGGCCAACTTACCAGCCCAGAATGATGCTCATCCTTGGCTCTCCATCTGTTCTCAAAAATATTCAACCCCAGAAAACGATACTTAAGGATCACCACCTGATCTCCGATTCCACCGTTTCAAATCAAAGTGTCATTCTGGAGTCGGTCAGCATTTTCCTCCATCTGTACAATATTGGTCAAATCTCTTGATTGTGATTCCAAGCTCTCATGTACTGGCGGTTAGATGGGCACCAGGAATGGACACTATTACATGTCTGAGTATGAAGAGCTGTACTTTACTCCTCTTGGTTGTAATTTCAGTTTGTGGGTTTCAGAAGGGGGAACAGAGTACTCCCAGGACTCGAGCTATCCACCTCGTTTCGGTGAAGGGTCGTGATTCATGCACCAAGTTGTGACATTTTCTTGTTCTCATATTATTGGTCCGAGGTCGTTTGGAGTAATATTCCCCGGGATTGCTTTTAAGATCTCCATTGAGGTTCTTTATCACTCCCGTTGCTCCAATAATCACTGGCAAATTGTCAGTGCTCTTCAGCTTCCAGATCTCTGTTTGCAAGTGTTTGGAGGCACGCAACCTGTCCATTGTACCAAAGTTGATAACAGGTGCTTCCAATGCTCAATCTTGTTCTCAATCTCTCTCTCTTGTGTTTTGATGCTCACACTTCCTTGCGCCTTGACTTGGAATAAAGCCAAGTTCTCATTTTGATTCCCAACTCGTGGAATATGTGCTCTCGTTAATAATCAAGAGTCACAAGTTTAGATCTGCATCCATGGGGAGGAGGAAATTAGTCCTTAGGAAATGCCCCATTGTTGTGACGTTGGTACCAGAGTGCTCTGGGAAGTGACGACACTTCTCCCTGAGCTTAGTGGCTGTTTGTCCCGTCTAACTGTGTGCGTGTCAGTGTCAGTTTCACTGTGATCCTTGGATAATGTAAAAAAAAAAAGAAAGAATGATTGTGCGAAACTGAAGGATGTATGAGAATTTCTAATAATTAAGCCTTAGTAAAGTAGTTGAATTGGGTTAATTACCTCCACCACCGGTGGGTGTCTGTTTGTGAGCAGGATATGTCAGAGTTGTGGATTGATTTGGACGAGGTTGGGTGTGCGACGAATAATTGATTAATTTTTGGTGAAGATCCACACCTGGATCCGAGAAGTTAAGTGATTCTTCACCATTGAGAGATGGGGCCAAAAGCTATATTTAGCATGATATATCAAAAATTTATGTATGGATTTGGACGAAACTTGGAAGATAAGTTGGGTCGGTGACGAGAACAAGCCGATGAAATTCTGGTTCAGGATCCAGATCCAGCCAATCGGTGGGATACAAAATGGAAACTGTTCAGCCTGGCGGAGGTATGCGCTCTACCAAGTGCCGTTCTTGTTTGGTGGTTATGGTTCTATTTTTTTTTTCTTCTGTGCATGCCCATTATTGCTTGCGTGAGATTAAATTTGCCAAAAGTAAATTCACAATCACTACTGCAAGTGCTGCAATGCTTTGCTCATTCTTGTGAATGCAATGCAGCAAGAAGTTATTTTAAGCCATCAGGGCAATGGTGTATGTAGCTTTCCCTGAGAAATTGTATTGGACCTCTGATCTTGATGACACCACATCTGGAGACAGTTATGTCACCAGTGGATTGTCAAATACCAGATGACTCATGAGTCACCTTCAGAGGAGTTGATCTGCTATCTTTTCCTCGTTTTTGTCTGCACGTGCTATCATTTGATAAGCTTCCAACAGAACCAGAAAGACCAAGTGGATAGTGTCACGTATTTAGCATACGTGGCAATGAAATGTGGAACAGGTTGGAAATCAGAAGGAAATAAAACAGTTTTATCATTCTTGAGTATTATTAGCTCTTTGGTGTACATGACTGCAGTGCTATGGAGTGCAGCTCTGTTTGTCTCTCTCTGGGTTGTCATTCGCACTTGTCCACACTTGACGTTCGCAAAGAGGTCCCAGGGCTCCACGCCAGATCTGTGGATGTGTTCCTTTTACCACCAGGGTTTGCAAAGAGGTTCCGTGACCCCAGCTCCGTTCCTCAGAAGTGGTCCTACCTAATCCAGCAGTCCTCAGAGGTCTTGGGGCCCAGGGCAGATTTAGCGGACATGGAGGTCACACACACTCTTTGGGTCAGAGAAGAGGTCTCGGGAATCCACGGACATGATCCCACCTGGCCTCGGTGTACGTGAGGTGGTTCCAGGACCCCGGCTGGTTCCCAGGACCATGTGACCTATCATATCCATGGGGACAGGTGGGACCACGTCCACATAACCGGCTTGGGGCCCTGCGAAAGCCCCATGAACATGATCTAACCTGGCCCCCCGGTATCCCTGTGTTCCCCGGTAGCACCCCGTCTCAATATGCTTTTGCAGCAAATCGTACATTGTTGCACTTCTGAAATCTAGTCTAACTCCAGACCTTCACAAATTTGGTTCTCCTGTTCACCTTGTTTGTGGCATAGTCTGCCAGAGTCCATTCTGTGTTACTCTGCCCTTCATTATTTTAGGCCAGCACTTCATCAGTATCTCGTCTCCCACGTTGAACCAAATTTTATTCTTCCACTGTCCTTTACGTCTGTCATCCTGTAACTTTGGCTGCCATCTTCATCTGCTTATGACTTGCTATATCTGCCTGTTCCCTGTTCTGCATCCCTTTCCACAAGTGCAGAAATCCCGGATACAATTTGTGATAGTCTGGTATAAATTATCACAAAGCGTGACGGCATCTGCCATTATGGAGCTCAACTTCCCAGATCTGCTTCGATCGGTTTTCATGTTGCCAATTGGAGTTTTGTGTCGATGCAAATAAACTCTTGCCTTGTCGATTGTGCTGCAAGGAAGTAACTGCCATCTTTCTGAAATATGACACAATCACCAAAGGTATGCTGGTACAGCATCTTTAAACGATAGACTCAATTTGCTGCGTTGTTTATAATTTCTGTCCATTGTTTTACTCCAGATAGTAAATTATGAGCTAGCCGGATGGCCCAGAGGTACGCATATTAACCTCGAAGCAGTCGAGCATGGGTTTGAATCCCGACCCAGCTATAAAAGTGTTTCACAAGGCAGGGTGGTTCATCCATCTGTGAAACACGTCCACCGGCATTAGTCGGTGGACGATAAAGGCCACACGGAGTCCTTCATGAAGAGTAGGTGAGCCATCGCCGGCACCCTGAACAAATTAGAAATTCCTCTCCCAACTACTGTTGGAAAGGCAATGGCAAACCACCCAGTACAACCCTTCCCAAGAAACTGCTTCGGCAGCACCGGGGCTCTTCAGCAGAGTACGGTACGGTACATCAGAATTTAGGTAAATGATAACCGTGATGCTTTATTTTTCAAAATGGTGCCCTGTTGGCATACAATGAAGGCCAATTAAGAGATACCTGCTCAGTCTTGTATCTATAATTTTGTGTTTTAAGGATGAGATGGTTTAAGCAGCATTCTGTGTATAAAAATAGAGAACATGTTTGCTTAAACAAGTGTTTAGTTGTACTTTTGCTGACAAATCATGATCATCGTACGGATTAGGAGTTGGTGCTACGATTCCATGCACCAGACGTGCCAAGAGCTCAGGAGTTTGTTCAACATGCGGACTCGCCCGCGTTGTCATCGCGACGCATCGGGGTGGCGTGGGCAGCGTCTTGCTGTTGCATTATTACGATCTTCGCCGCTTCGTTTGACCGGATATGCAAATCGGGTGCACCTTTGTCTTCTCTGGTTGTGTAACGTTGTGCAAAAATTTCTCACAGGTGGTATATGAAGAGGTCGAGGGTGGAGGGCTGTCGGGAGATCTCGGGGCAGCGGGTGCATCGGCGGGAATCGAAACATCCAGCAAATGTAAGCGTAAATGATTCCTCAGCCAATCAAATAAAGAGCGAGTTTTACCCCGATTTATTCTAAACTTGAAACCAGGATATTGGTGACATTATTGTTCTGAACATCCTGACATTGGTGATTTGATGTAAACAAAATGAGTTAACCATTGGTTCAGAATTGAACTGGTCGGCCGGGGAAAGCCATAACTTTAACTGTTAGCAATCGTATTTAGCAGGTTTGTTGCACCCCCTAATGGTTTTTTTTTTTTTTAGTCTCATTAGTGGAGTCTGTTTTTAATAAGAAATGGAAAATGGCCTTTAAGACTAGATCAGGAAAGAAATTGTTGGAAGATTTATTCAAGACGTCTTGCCGTTGCCGCTGGAATGCTGCATGTTGTGCCAAGTGTACACCACCGGCCGCAGGGTTTAAGCTCGCAGGCATCTACGATCTTGTTTTTCAGACGAGGTGGTAAAGATTCCGTTTGACGTGTCTGTGGAGGAACCCGACCCAGATAGAGCGAATCCTCGACTTGGTGTTGGACTTATCGCTTTCAGCAGCGATGGACATTATATGGCAACGCGCAATGGTGAGGCTACGTCCGCAAACTCGGAGCTGCCGGCCAATTCAGACCGTCAAATCAGCTGTGTGAGTGTACATGCTACCATAACGTCGTGTTGCCTTTTCCCTGCATGGTTTATAGACAACATGAGGTGGGCCGTGTGGGTGTGGTCGGTCGGGTTGTTCCGACTCATCTCCTTGCTGCATCACAAGCGCCCTGTCGAGACCCTAGCCTGGCATCCATCCCAACCGCGCCTTGCCATCGCTTGCGATGGCCCGAGCGTGTTCCTGTGGTCGCCGGGTGGCTGCGTATCCGTCGTCGTACCTTCTGAAGGTACTCTCCTTTTCCTCGTTCTAAATTCATTTGCCTCCTGAATAAAGATGAGCTCAGTGTACCTGCAACTGTGTACTAACCGTGTTGGATGTTTCGATGAAGAGTCACCAAAGGCCTGCGCTCTCCTTTGCCAGGTGCCTTCCACATGCTGGGTGTGAAGTGGCAGCCCGATGGAAAGTCGTTTCTGGTGACGAACAAAACTGAATTCTGTCTCTGCTACTTGGAGATGGAAGATACAGTTCAAGGGTTTTGATAAGCAAAATGTCTCCTCAATCATTTGTACATTTATTATTGTGTAAATATTTTTAAACAGAATAAAGTATCACACTTCCAGTTTATTCGAGCTAAAACTCTTTTACCCTCCCAACCAACCCGCCTCCTGTTTCCCGTGGCTCAAAGTACAATGATGAAGCTCAGTCTATCTGGCTATAAAAAAGTGCACACGTTGCTTTTCCACCACCCTTAATCCCCCTCGTCTCCAACTGCGGCCCGTTTGACTTGTGCAAAGCATCCGTCCCTGGAATACAATTTTATGAATACAAGACAGAGCGACGACAACAGTTTATGGTGATTAAAAACACCCTGTAAACTCATACTGCACAACATAACACCCTGCTATACTGCATACGTAGTCTTCTTTTTATCATTTTTGGCTCAATCCGATCGTAATCCACGTCAAAATAAACCAGTGATGGTTGTGTACCTTCATATAGACCCTTTGATTGTTAAATATGAATTGCACTGAAACATCAGCTTGAGTTTCAAACTGCAAAAGGTAATATATGCAGGAATGGATTACAGAGGGGCCCAGCAGCAAGAAGGGTAAGTAAGATGCGTAAAGACATTGATGTCACGAAGGAAGTTTTTAGTAAGAGGACGAGATATATTGCACATGGTTAGGGGGGCCAACGGTGCACATTCAGAAGCCAAATGGGCCTCGCACCATTGCGTAGCCAAGACGTGCCTTGTTTCCCACCAGAGAGACCAGGCCGAGGTACGTCTCGATGTGAACATCTCCTTTGCACACAGACAGACGGGATCCTGCAACCGGCCAAACTGCCTGCTCCTGTTCGATGGCTTGTTGCAGCTGAAGCCCAAATGCTGAAAGCTGGCGGAGAAGGGAAGGAGGCAAAAAAAAATTGAGGTAAGAGAACTTGTACATAGTACTGTGCAAAAGTTTGGGTTATTCCATTGATATTCATACTTTATAGTAAATTCATCCTCCATTGACTTGGTGTGAAAGGTCGGCAAACATCTTCCGCATTTCTTTCCAAACTGCTTCTAAAAAAAAAATTCTTGCAAAAACTGCCTCTACCTCAAAACTTCTGATGATGAAATGACCACACTGCTGCAAGCTCACTACTCGCGCTGCAATCAGAGATTGCAGACTCTCCCCAGGACTTGGTTTGTGCGGCAAATAAATGAGAGATCTATTTGGTCTAGTTGTAAATGGATAAAGGTCAAATGGTCTGAAGATTGTAATTTAAGGTCTGAAGGGGTTTACAGGGTATTAAATGGTGCAAAGGTCTAAGGGTCTTCGGGGTTCGAAAGGTAGTTTAGGGGTCCTCTGGATTTTTTTTGGGAGACTTTGGTCTAAATGAGTCTTGGGGTGGTAAAGGTTTTAGGGGTATTGAAGGGTCTTGTGTAATTCATGCACACACTCACGTTCTGTGCAGACAAACAAACGGACCCAAATGCAATACCCTCTCCTTCGGTGAGGGTAATAAAGGGAGCTTTGGAGGGAATTTTTTTTTAATGCATCGACAGTTATGTCATGGCAAACTGTCCACTCAGACAATTTCCCCCCCCTCCCCCAACGTCTGTCCTGGTTACAGTTGTGCAGACTCGCTGTGCATGCAATCGGTAATATATATATATATATAGATATACTGTATATCTTATCCATGGCAATGTAATCTTTCCAATAGCGGGGGAGAACCCTATCCTCGGGGACTCTCGGTTAGCAATTTCCAAGGTTGGCCATTAAATAAACAATAGCATTACACTCGTATTTGACCTGCCCCCAGATAATCGCTAAATAATATATTGCTGAGAGAACAGTCACAGGATGTGATCCAACAGACAAAACACAGAACGAGATAAGAAAGGGATGAAAGTGATACATTCAATGGAGCTTCAAGGCTAAAGGTACTTTGAGATCACCAGACTCAGTGGTGTAATGGTTTGAACGTCTGCTCTGAGTCTGGGAGGTCTTTGAGGTCTGTGAGGTCAAACCCCAGGCGAGTCAAACAGGGTGTGTCAATAAAAGGTTAACCTCTTCAAAACTTTATTCACCAAAACGTTGAGTCGGAAAATTAAAACCAAATCGTGGAGAAATGAAACTCATTATGCTTATGCGTTCATGCGCGTGTTGTTGAGGTGTTCAATGTGAGCACCCCCCACGCACAAAACATGCGTTCACACGAATTGAGAAGTTTTCATTTACGTTTCTGTAAGTTTTAATGGTTACTGTCTGCACATAAGCCTCAACTGCTGCCTTCAGATCAGGTTCAGATCTGGGGTGTTCCTTTGTAGACGTTATCCTTACAAGCTTCCCAGAAGAAAAAAATCCAGCAGATTGAGGATTTTCCAATGGTACAATGGTCAACCCTGGAGGATGGTGGGGGTTTCGGTGAAAGAGCAACTAAAATGCTCCATCCTTCCAATACAATCAAAGTTCCTTCTCAAGTGAAAAAAAATCCAGCAGGCTGTGTGGAGACCATTCATTTTCCATACGCAAACTGAGAAGTCGTCGTCCGAATTCTTGACGCAGAAAGGCAATTGTTTCATTGGCTGTATGCGGGACAACACCTTCTTGCGTGAACCACCGTCGCTGGAGGGCTGCAGTGCTCATCGATCGCTTCAAGTCTTCGTAAATTGCGTTGACAATCGACCGGTATCGTTCTTGATTGATGGTAACCGTTCTTCCATTTTTGTCTTCAATCCAATACGGCCCAAACACACCTCTGTAGCTGACGGCCACAAAAGCAGTGACTTTCCGACCCTTAAGCGACTTCTCTTCAACCTCATGTGGGTGTTGACTTCCCCAGGAAATGTTGTTGTGTGAAATGACAGCACCATTGACGTGAAAGTGTGCCTAGTCACGAAACCACACATCGTGAATCCAGTTTGGGTTTGCCTCCATCTTCTGCTGCAACATCTCACACACAGCGACCCATGCTGCTTTATCCCCGTCGGTCAATTTATGGGCTGTTGTGATGTGGTAAGGAAAGAGGTTTAAATCCTGTTTCATTGTTCCTCTGATACTGCTGGGAGTGAGAACCAGTTCAGTCGATCTTTGTCGATGTGATTTCTTCGGACTTTGCATGAATGAATCACGAACTCGATCCATGTTTCCTTCACACCGACACTTCTTGAGCGACCAGACCTTCCCTTGTAAATGTTGAGAATCGTCCCTTCACTCTTGAACTTTTTCACAAGTTTCCAAATGCTTGGCTTGTTTCTGGGATGCACTCCATATTCAGTTCAGAACCTCGTCTGGACGGAAGCAATTCATTTGGTCTCAAAATACCTCTTGACAATGTTTACTCTTCAGAAAACAATGCTCCGTAGGAAACGTCATTTTTTACGTAGAATACTTTGGTTATGCTCGAATGACTTCTCCCAAGATCATTGATCACTCCTGCAAAACAAAAAAAAAGTTAAGGTAATGACTAAAAGTACAAAGGTCATTTGAAGTGGTTCACCTTTTATTGACACACCCTGTACCAAAGACTTTAAAAATGGTACGTGCTGCTTCCTTGCCTGATGTTCAGCATTTCAATACAGGATACAGCATGGAAAAACCATTGCACAGGCTTGAATGGGCCTTACGTCCTGTGTGGAACTTCCTTGCAATGGAACTCACACTACATATATGTCTTGTTTTTTTTTTAAGTTGCGAAAAGAAGCTACGTACCTGTGAGATGGCAGCCATCTTGTGGTCCGCAGCCACCATCGGGTGTTGAGCAAAGGTGGTGTAGGGTATTTCGCTGCTCCAAGGGTTCCATTTGGCCAAGAAAGATGGCTGCTGGGATCGGTCCCACTGAACTTGCAGTCCGATGCCTTCACGCCTGTGCAACGGTCCACGATGAAGCTTTACGGTGAACTACTAGCGAAGACTCGTGTAGCTGCAGTACAGCGATGGAGGGCAACGTACCTGCTTAAGGACTTTGAAGGGAAAGAGAACTTGCCAGTGGTGATTTGCTCGATGAGATACAAGGGAATCCGACGCACGTGCCTACAGGCCAGCGCCACAAAGTCGTACTTGCACACTAGAAGAGAGTGTTGGGTTAGCAGAACGAGTCTCTCCCGCTCACTGTTCCAATGGTCAACCCTGGAGGATGGTGGGGGTTTCGATGCAAGAGCAACTAAAATGCTCCATCCTTCCACTACAATCAAAGTTCCTTCTCAAGTGAACTTTTCAACAAAGTCTTTGTTTTCAGGAGCAAAAAAATGCCACAAGTCGCCAAAGGCACATTTTACTGCAATTCCATGTGAAACTGTGCACAAAGAAACTTTCAAAAAAGAAGAAGAAAAAAAAAAAGATATGACTCACTCCAAAAGGAGCCAAACGCTTTCCAAGTTTCCATCTTGTTCTGGAACCAGGAGCACCTGGATATCAGCAACAGCTTGTTCCAAACAACCTGGCTGGAACATCGACATCAAAGGTGCAATATCATTCGGTCGATTCATAAAAGTCAATCACTGGATTTTGTTTATGACAGTACCAGATAATCCCTCAACACCTGTATGTATTCAGCTGGCAACTAAGTTGTACTCGTACGCCATGCTCAATACAGAATGTCAGTTTTGCCTAGACAGTTTCTTGGCTGGGGTTGCGATCCTGGATGGGTCACCACTCAGATGCAGGACACTGAACTGAGTGAGCAGCAATTTGGAATTTGGCCAGGCTGCGAAAGTCGTCATGAAGATCGGCAGATGGGACACCCAGTTTAACGTCCATCCGAGGGACGGCACACGCATTGAATCGCCCTGCCTTGTGAAACACCGGGATGATAGTTTCGAGCTGGGTTTGGATTCAAACCCAGGCTAGATGGCTCAGAGGTGAGTAAAAAACGCTGGGTCAGGATACCTCTAGGCCATCCTGCAAACCAAGTTTGACTTGGATCCCTTCAGCCATTATTAAGTTATCGCCGCAACAAAAACCCGATCACGGATGGACGGACAGCTGCATGGACAACCCACAAATATAATGCCTCTGGTGACTTTGTCAGCAGAGGCTTAAAAACGACAACATGACACTGAGGAGAACTCGACCGCAAACGAGGAAATGAGGCCATTTGGCCAAACATGGCCGTGGTCTACTCCTGGTCATGTTTCACTACACCTTTAAACATCAATCTTCTTGATGGTTTTCTAAAGTCTAAATAACCGATCTTGATTGGTGACCTAACGTGGTGTGTGTGTGTGTGTGTGTGCGTGTGTGCGTGTGTGCGTACACAGTCTGGTCAATACATTTCAAAACCCTTGGGCCGATTTCCGTGAAACTTGCTTCACTGCATTATTTTCACACACAGAAGGTCAACGTCATAATAATTTGTTCTTAATCAAATTGATGTAAACACATGAAAATATGACATGTACCCCCGCCCCACCCTTTGTAGTATAGAACAGCAGAAGGGAAAAGTGGCATTGTTTGTTTGAGGGCAAAAAAATAAAACAACAATGACCGCACTGTGTCACAACCTGTGACCCTATATATAATATATAATATATATATATAATATATATTATAAATATGTATTGTCTATGTATATATACTATATATGTGGTTTTGAAAATCTTACCCCATGGGGAGAGCATACATGGACACGTCGGTGACCCGAGGATCAGTTATTTCATCAGTCTTTGTATAGGTAGTCCTTGGCCCTTGGCAAAGGGCTACTTTGGGGAATGTGTTGGCTAGGCTGTACTCGTCCCATGTAATGTCTCCAACTCCCCCTCCCCTTCCTTCCCCTCTGTTACTTTCAATCTTTCTTCCTTCACGCCATCGTATGTTCAATCCCTCTGTTACTTTCAACAGTCCTCCTTCAACCCATCGTTCTTCCTTCAATCCCGCAGCCATTTGGTCATCTCTCGTCGTGCGGGGTTCCTTCCATATTCCCTCCATCCGCGCATTGCTGGTAACCCATCGGGTGCTCTCACATGCATGTGGTGGTGCTGGTGCTCGTCATGGCCTGCGAGGTTCGGCGTTTCTCTCGGTATGGTACAGTGCAAAACAGGTGCGACGTGGTGTTTACCACTTGAATGAGGGGCGGGGGCTCTCGTTGTGGCTTTGCACGTGTCAAGGCTGGGTGGGGCTTCATTGAAACTTCCCTCAGAATGTGGTAATCTCCGCAAGTGACGTCATGCATCTGCCCCCATTGACTGCGGACCAATGGGAGGGGGAGAAGGCTTGTGGGATGAGGAAAAGAAAGCTGATGTGAAGAAGAAGCAGAAAGGCAAAGAAAAGGACTCGTGACAGCTCGCGTGAGCAGGGATGAAGAGTGCTCCTGAGCAGACGACTCAGAAAGCAGAAATGGAAGAGCAAAAGGCAGAAGACAGACGCAGAAGGTTGACGGAAGCAGAAAGGAGAAACGAACGGACAAGCTTGCATGAGCAGAAGACTCAAAGACTGCGAAGGCGCTGAGGAAGGAACAAAACCGTGTGAGGGGAAAGAAAGGAAAGTTTCACGAGCAGTTGGTGTCGAGCTTCTGTGGAAAAAGAACACTCCTTCCACGAGCGTCATCCTGCCCTCTCGATCCTGTCAGCCACGTAGGACGAGGAGGTGAACGGTGGCACCTCATTGACGGGGTCTGAGGAGGAAGAATCGAGGCAGAGGAGGGTGAGTCGCCATCTAGCTCGCATATCTGGGACACCAGAGAGGACTCGTGTACGGGGTCCGGGCACCTCATGGACGTGGCTGCGTGTCCCCATCGGTTCACATCGACTGCTATCTTCCACATCCAATTTCCACCACAGTCTCCTGTATATTTGCGTGAGGTGAGGGAAGAAGGAAAGACTGCTTCCTTTTCTCCATTCATTACTTTTATTTTATTTTCAAGTCCTTCTTGTTTTATTCTTTGCCCCTGAGTGAAGGATGGCCAAGTCTTTTGTTTAGGTAAGATTGAAGAAGAATACGTGTTATGGTTAAATCTGCTCTTCAGTGCCTTTTTGCTTTCTTGCTTTTGATTGTTTGTTTGTGTGTTTGTAATAAATAATTGTTTGTTGCCCATTTCCAGTCTGTCTCAGTTGTCTTTTCCTTTATGGCCGATCTAGTGCACAAGTTAAGTTTGACGGGACGTCTAAAACCCCAATAATTTGCTTGTTAGCCAGCGTACACTCACGAAACGCTCGGCCGATAATCCGAGTGTGATATCACCGACCCAAATTAGCCGGCTGTCCACAGGTAAGGTATCACGCGAAGTAGTGTAACCTTTCCTGGATTGGCCGTACCAATCGGCGTTCGTCGTTGCTTAGGAACCTGTCAGTGCCCGGCGGCCTCAGGACCGGGTGTTCGGGAGGACCCAAGTACTTCCTCTTGTGGCAAGTCTTGAACCCCGGATCTGCAACAATATATCTTTTTTTTTTTAAGAAGAAGAAGAAGAAGAAGGCGCTTCCAACCAAAAGTAAAAAACTAAATCGACTCCACTAATTTGAGCAAAAAAGCGAGAGCAGACCTGGTTATAGGGCAACGTTTCGCCGGCTCCACCAGGCACAATAGACCATCAGGCAAAATGATGAAGCCGGCGAAACGTTGCCCTGAGACCGGGTCTGCTCTCACTTTTTTGCTCAAATTAGCGGAGTCAATCTCGTGTCCCGCGTGTCGATGTGGTGAAAGCAAGGTCTGAAAATAAAATAAATAAATTAATCATTACCCACAGCTCAGATTACATTCTGTTACCTCAGTTTGGGTGTAGGTGTGTGGGTGTGCGTGCGTCTTTCCCTCTCCCTCTCATCCACCTTCCCACTCTCCCACTCGGTGGTAATAAACCTGTTGCTCATAAAAACCTATACTTGGTCATTCGAGGTACGGGGCTTCGCAATCACGTGTGAGGGAATTGCCTTCAACAATCCAGTGATTGGGAAATGTGCATTTAAAGCACTCTTAAAAGAGGTGATTCGTCACACGGTCACGGATGTTTAACCCCAATATGGGCCTCACAAAATTACTTAACACTATATTTTTGGGCAGGTGCTTTCATGCTTGATTGAATGTTACTAAATTTTTATTCAACAGACTGTCGTGGCCAAAAATATTGGCACCCTTGCACTTTTTTGGGCTGGGCATCCTCCATCGCGCAAAGTCCTTCCTTGGCCCACCTGAGCTCCTGACCACATTACAAAGCTTTCGTCCGCTGCCTGATGGAGTACTGCTCTCCGATCTGGGCTGCTGCTCCCGCCTCGCACCTTTCTCGGCTTCACGCTGTGGAGACAAAGGCATTTAGGATCATTGGTATCTCTCGCGATGAGGGGGAGACTTTGGGCCTCTCACTGTAGGCAGGTCAGTGGTCTTTCTGTCTTCTCCCATCTCCTCTCTCCCCCCCCCCCGCTCTATCTGTGATCTGTCTCCCCCCCATATTTCCACAGGGTGCTCAGGGTCAACCAGCAACCCCATCTGGTGAAACTGGCAAAATCAGGAATCACTGCTCACCTTCACTTTCATTCCTTTTTCCACCCTTTGGAACAAACTCCCACACTCTCTTCAATCCCACTCTTCCCTCTAAGGTCTTCAAAATAGCTGTTCACCACCATCTCATGTCTTCCCCCATCCAAAACCATGCCATACCCACCTCCTTCAAATTCCCTGCTTTCCTTCCTGAAAGTCCCTATAGTGTCTGTCTTGTTTATCCTATGTACCCTGCCCCCATCCCTCTCACTTCCACCGATCTCCTCATATCTGCTCCCCACTGTTTTGTGCTTCCCTCTCCTGCCCCTTTTGTCTCCTGCTTCCTTTGTTATACATTCTGTGTGTAAGCTCTTATACGAGCCTTGACAATATATTAGTATATATAATGGATCATGACGCTCGGAAGTGCTCCAATCGCTGTTTCACACCAAAAGGTGATCATACCCATGTGCGGTAAGATTATTTTAATTAATCGTGATATTGAGAATTATAATATGAATTGGCGGTGGTGTACTGCAAAGCACTATCGCTATCCTACATAACTCTATGGCGGCTGTAAGCTTATCAGGTTGCGTCATTCACTGTCAGGATACGTGCGGTGTCCTGTCGCTGTGAAAATTGACCAAATTGGAATCGGTGAGTCTTTTTGAGGAAATATCGACATCTGCTTCTTAAAGGTTCCAAGAGACTTGCGAGGACAAAACTATTGCAAGTCGAAGGATACAATGCATTTTAGAAACCTCTTATGCTCTCTGTTAGTTCAGTGATATCATCTCTGGGTATAGGGACTGAGCTTGGCTTGAGCTTCGTGTTCGAAAGTCAATGCTTCTGCTGGGAATCAAACCACTTGCATTTAAATATTGTCGTGTCCAAGGGGCTTACGCCGACCTGGACGGATATCCAAACAGTTCTACCTTGGAGGCGAACACGTGATCCTTGGAGATTATGGCAGGCATGGGATGGGGGCAGCAAAGGCGCTCACCAAGACAGAAGCACGAGGGTTTACACTCGAACCCACGATGAAGAGACAACACGAGCAATCTTAATAAATAGGGGGTTTAACAAACATAAATCAAATATTGACAATGGAAATACATCAAAACAAGTCTGGAGACGGCGATGGTTCACGAGCAATGTGCACGGTTCGCTTTTTTTATTTTGACCTTCGGGGACGCCACGAACAAACTGGTGCAATCGGGAAAAACGTAAATGATGAAGTTGTAGTACTCGAAGAGCACTGCTTGCATACCAACTTTCATTTGAAACAGTTGAAAACCTAGGAGCTCGATGCCCAATTTATTGATTTTTTTGACATTTCTAAGTTCGTGACCTTGTGACCTTGCTCTGGCCGAAATGAAAATCGAGCTCCGTGGGCTATGCAGGTGCCATTGGGCTAACCAAATACCGAAACCCTGCCAGATTCGACAACCCCTCGAGAAGATGTAACTTGAAATCGGCTACCCCTAAAAACACATGTTTTTTGGGCTTGCTCCGCCCATAATGGGCACAGCACACCCATTCTCCGGAAACACAACTAGATCATGATACAAACCTCGCACCCTATTTTATCAAGATCAGATCAAAACCCACGGAGCTATGCTCGGGACAGACAGACACACACCATAACGAATATACGTGGTCACTTACTGACTCGTGAACCAACAAGGGGACAGAATAAATAAAATAATAATCCTCCCTTTCTTCCGGCACTTATCTCTGTGCCCAGAGATGAGTTTCTGAAGCTTGGGGTTCGTCAAACGGTGTCCAAATATGGTGCCAAGCCACTCTCTGGGTGGGAAGCGTACGGGAGGTAGTTCGTGCGGATGGTCCCTTCGTTAAGAGCCCAGAAGCTGTTGTGAAAGTTCCTCCTCACGAATGAGATTGCGGACGACGCCGTTCTCTGCAAAACTGCGCCACCTTCTTCCCCGATGGCACAACACGGACCCAGCCGAACAGTCAATGGTTAGAGTCTTGCTCCATCACGCGAGCAAATTCACACAAATGAATAACAGGATTTGCGCTGCCTTTTCTGTTGTGTCAAGGATTGCCAGCCAGAGCCACGGTCTCAATCTCATTCCTCACAGAACCTCCCTTTTCGCTCCTTGTTTGTGTCCTGACTGCTGATCCTGACTCAATTCTCTCCTCTTCTCTTCTCAGACGTCACGCTCTATCCCTCATCCACCCCAGGGATGTGGTCCCGCAGGTTATCATTACTGGAGGTGGGGTTTTCGCCTGCTCGGAAATGGCCGGCTCGGTTGTTGTTTTGAGGACGCGATTCCTTTTTATCACCAGTCTTGAAATGCAAAAACATAGGAAAAGGTCACGGGGGCAATCACATCATGGAAGAACTAGCCTTAATCCCTCCATAATTTCACACAGCACCACCGCCCGTGTGGTGACACATAACACTTAAGCTCACAGTTTCCCTACTTAAGTTACACCGAGATGTCTCCTAAATGTCCACGGACCAAGCAACTCTATACTATCCTACCTTTACTATGAAGTTCCTCCATCTACCCCACAAACATAGCAATATTTATGTTGCATATGCAAAATGGAAATTAATATAAAAAGGGTCAACAGTCTCCGCAGGACTACAGTGAATGTAACGAGGGGTCACATGTTCCTGTGCAACGTGTAACGAGGGGCCGCATGTTCCTGTGTAACGTGTAACGAGGGACCGCATGTTCCTGTGTAACGTGTAACGAGGGTTGCATGTTCCTGTGTAACGAGGGGCCGCATGTTCCTTTGTACCATGTACCGAAGGTTCGCATCGTCGCAAACAAAGTAACGAGGCCATTTGTTGTACTCCTGAATTAATTTTAGCTCGTCTACAACAAAATCAAGAAGAGCTGCCAAAGCCACAATGATGTCCTTCAGTCAATCAGCCCTTCCTTCGGCAATGGGTCCATTAACATTTCTTTTTTCCCTTCTACTCCGAGGCGGTTCAACGGATCGTTGTGAAACTCGGCATAATGATTCATGCCGTCGATGAGCAAAAACTAATGGATCCATTTTTTTTAATTTCCATGCAGGTGGTGAGATAATGAGCTTATGAACTAAAAATGTGATCTCTTTCTTTGTCCATCAATCACATACGCCAAGATTCCGTTATTTCACGAGATGTTTCGTCGTTTAATTTAAAACTCTTAATTACCCTCGCCAGAGGAGAGGGTATTGTATTTGTGTCTATTGTATGTCTGTCTGTCTGCACAGGAAGTGAGTAGGTATTGTGTGGTTGTATGCAGCCTTATCTGCCGTGGTAGCATCATTTCTTGAAGCCGACTGTCGCTGATGCAGTGCTCTCTACCAGTCACACACTGGAACTGTACTCATTTTTCCACCTCGGGAACATGACGGGCTGAGTCAACCCCCTGGGTGTATTAATTCAGCGGCCGATGGGCTTGAACTCAGGACCCTGGGATCCAAGCCCACCAACCCTGAGCCAACATCAGCGCGACAGTAGGTATATGACATACTATGAAAAAAAACAGACCCTGACAACTGGACTCTTGAGACTTTTAGAACATAAGACTCTTTGAACCCTGGACCCTTTAAGACTCCCCATACCGTTTAACCCCTAAGACCCTTCAGGACGCTGCGCTTTGAAACCTAAGACCCCAGCTGAGACCCTTGAAAGACCCAATGCCCTTTAGAACCCAAGACCCTAGCTGAGAGCCTTTAAGACTCCCAATACCGTTTTAAGACCCCTAGCTGAGACCCTTGAAGACACCCATACCTTGTAAAAACCCTAAGACCCCTAGTGAGACCCTTGAGACGCCCAATGCCCTTTAGAACCCTGACCCCGAGCTGAGACCCTTGAAGACACCCAATGCCCTTTAGAACCCTAAGACGCCTAGCTGAGAGCTTTAGACTCCCATACCGTTTAAACCCTAAGACCCCGAGCTAAGACCCCTGAAGACCCAATGCCCTTTAGAACCCCAAGACCCCTAGCTGAGGCCTTTAAGACTCCCATTCCGTTTAAGACCCCGAGCTGAGACCTTGAAGACACCAATGCCCTTTAGAACCCTAAGACCCTTCTGAGAACCTTTAAGACTCCCAATACCGTTAAAACCCCTAAGACACTAGCTGAGACCTTGAAGCGCCAATCCCTTAGAACCTAGACCCAAGCTGAGACCTGAAGACACCCAATGCCCTTTAGAACCCTAAGACCCTAGCTGAGGCCTTTAAGACTCCCAATACTTAAAACCCCAAGACCCAACTAGACCCCTGAAGACGCCCAATGCCTTAGAACCCCAAGACCCCTAGCTGAGAGCCTTTAGACTCCCAATACCGTTTAAGACCCCCAGCTGAGACCCTTGAAGACACCCAATGCCCTTTAGAACCTAAGACCCAAGCCTAGAACCTTTAAGACTCCCAATACCTGTAAAAACCCCTAAGACCCCTAGCTGAACCTTGAGACACCCAATGCCCTTTAGAACCCTAAGACCCGCCTGAGACCTTTAAGACTCCCATACCTTAAAACCCTAAGACCCCAGCTGAGACCTTGAAGAGCCCAATGCCCTTTTGACCTAAGACCCAGCTGAGACCTTTAAGACTCCCAATACCGTTTAAACCACCTAAGCTAAGACCCTTGAAGAACCCAATGCCCTTTAGAACCCTAAGACCCCTAGCTGAACCTTTAAGACTCCCAATACCTTGTTAAAACCCAGACCCTAGCTGAAGACCCCTTAAGACTCCCAATACCGTTAAACCCTAAGACCCCTAGCTGAGACCCTTGAAGAGCCCAATGCCCTTTAGAACCCTAAGACCCCTAGCTGAGACCCTTGAAGACACCCAATGCCTTTATAACCCTAAGACCCCTAGCTGAGAGCCTTTAAGACTCCCAATACCGTTTAAACCCCTAAGACCCCCAGCTGAGACCCTTGAAGATGCCAATGCCCTTTAGAACCCCAAGACCCCTAGCTGAGGCCTTTAAGACTCCCAATACCGTTTAAGACCCTAGCTGAGGCCCTTGAAGACACCCAATGCCCTTTAGAACCTAAGACCCCTAGCTGAAACCTTAAGACTCCCAATACCGTTAAACCCTAAGACCCTGCTGAGACCCTTGAAGACCCAATGCCCTTTAGAAACCTAAGACCCCTAGCTAAGAGCCTTTAAGACTCCCAATCGTTTAGACCCCCTAGCTAAGAACTTGAAGGCACCCAATGCCCTTTAGAACCCTAAGACCCTAGCTGAGACCCTTTAAGACTCCCATACCGTTAAAACCCCTAAGACCCCGAGCGACATCCTTAAGGCGCCCAATGCCCTTTAGAACCCGAAGACCCCGAGCTGAGACCTTTTTGACTCCCAATACCGTTTGACTCCTGAGACCCTTGAAATGCAAATGCCCTTTAGAACCTAAGACCCTAGCTGAGACCTTTAGACTCCCAATCCTTTAGACCCTAAGACCCTAGCTGAGACCCTTTAGACTCCCAATACCGTTTTAAAACCCCTAAACCCCTAGCTGAGACCCTTGAAGACGCCCAATGCCCTTTAGAACCCTAAGACCCTAGCTGAGACCCTTTAAGACTCCCAATACCGTTTAAACTCTAAACCCTAGCTGAGACCCTTGAAGATGCCAATGCCCTTAGACCCTAAGACCCCTAGCTGAGACCCTTTAGGACTCCCAATGCCTTTAGAACCCTAAGACCCCTAGCTGAGACCTTTAAGACTCCCAATACCGTTTAACACCCTAGACCCCTAGCTGAGACCTTGAAGAGCCAAAATGCCCTTTAGAACCCTAAGACCCCTAGCTGAGACCCTTGAAGACGCGCAATGCCCTTTAGAACCCAAGACCCCTAGCTGAGAGCCTTTAAGACTCCAATACCGTTTAAGACCCCTAGCTGAGACCTTAAGACCAAAAATGCCCTTTAGAACCCTAAGACCCCTAGCTGAACCTTAAGACCCCCTGTTAGAAACCCCTAAGCCCCTAGCTGAGACCCTTGAAGCCCCAATGCCCTTTAGAACCCTAAGACCCCTAGCTGAAAGCTTTAAGACTCCCAATACCGTTTTAGACCCGGAAGACACCCAATGCCCTTTAGAACCCTAAGACCCCTAGCTGAGAGCCTTTAAGACTCCCAATACCGTTTAACACCCTAAGACTCCTAGCCTAGACCCTTGAAGACGCCAAAATGCCCTTTAGAACCCTAAGACCCCTAGCTGAGACCCTTGAAGACGCCCAATGCCCTTTAGAACCCAAGCCCCTAGCTGAGAGCCTTTAGACTCCAATACCGTTTAACCCCAAGACCCCTAGCTGAGACCCTTTAGAGCCCCAATGCCCTTTGAACCCTAAGACCCCTAGCTGAACCCTTTAAGACTCCCAATACCGTTAAACCCTTAAGACCCCGACTGTAGACCCCTGAGACGCCAATGCCTTTAGAACCCCCAAGACCCCTAGCTGAGACCCTTTAAGCTCCCAATCCGTTTAAAGACCCCGAGCTGAGACCCTTGAAAGACCCAATGCCCTTAAGACCCTAGACCCCTAGCTGAGACCCTTTAAGACTCCCAATACCGTTTAAAACCCCGCAGCCTAGCAAGACCCTTGAAGACGCCCAATGCCTTTAGAACCCTAAGACCCCTAGCTGAGACCCTTGAAGACACCCAATGCCCTTTAGAACCCTAAGACCCCTAGCTGAGACCCTTTAAGACTCCCAATACCGTTTAAGACCCCTAGCTGAGACCCTTGACGCCAAATGCCCTTTAGAACCCTAAGACCCCTAGCTGAGACCCTTTAAGACTCCCAATACCGTTTAAGACCCCGAGCTGAGACCCTTTAAGACTACCAATTCCCTTTGGAACCCTGAGACCCTTTCATAACTACAAGACCCGTTAGAAATAGAACCCTAAGATCCTCAAGACCGTCTTTATCAGCTGCTGCAGCCCGACTCCGAACGCCCTCCTTCGAGAGACTTGCGTACGCCTCGGTGCCGCCATCATTCGGATAAAAGGGAAAATAACAGGAAAGCGCAAAAGGATGTTTGAACGTGTGCAGTCTTGTGGTTGTTCCACGGAGTGCGACTCGTGCGACCCCATGACATCCGACCCCAAACCACGTGACCCCCAATGACCTGCGAGAACCACACGGCAAGGCTCACCCGAAACACAAAGAAATCCTTGGTGCTCGGCGTCCGACTCTCTCCTTCCACCCTGGGTCTCAGCATCTGCACCTTGCTCCGAGAGACCGTCTCCACCACGATGGACGTTTTACCCCGGTCATCCGTCTCTTTTCCCGCCAAATCCTCCGAAAGGGATAAGGTTAGAGTCCCTTTCCTAAAGCCCTCTTCTTCCTCTTCCATAACGAGAACACCTCGACTGACGGAGAGACCCTCGGAGTCGCTCCCCAGGTCGATGTCATGTTCGGGGGTCTTCAGACCACCGGCCATCCCTGACCGTCCGCAATAATTGTCCAACTGCTTTTCCTTTTCGAATCGAGTTGAACGAGGTTTTTTTTATTTTTTAAATAATTTCTCTTCAAATATTTCTGGTTAATTATGTCCTCGAACGGACGTTTTAATTAAAACGTGAATATATATGAAGATTTATAAATGGAAGGAACAAGGAAATTGGACCCACAAAAAAAAAGGAAAAAAAACCTCCGCTGATACTTCCAACGTCTACACCGCCATGGACGTCAAACACCCGAGAAAACGTGCTGACGTCATTGTTATTCCTCGAACAAACACTGTCGCTGCTCATTGTTGTGACATCAATTATTTTTTTTCTTTGGCAACTTTTACAGCAACCTTTATGTTTGCTCTTCCGTGCGACAACGCCTCCAGTCCCGGTACGGTGTCGTGCGTCAGGAAGCCAGCTCGTTGTTAGCAACGGCGTCGCGAGTGGTGTCGCACTGTACGTCTCAGACGAAGGTTCGAAAGAAAAAAAACAACGATTGCTGCGCTGGTTCTTGAGCATCCATCCATGGCAGGTCGATTTATGGCCTTTGAACGGAACAAGGTGACACCGACGAGATGGCCTCGACTCGAGGTGCGCACACTCCCCTCGAAGCTGTCCAGCCAGGTTCGAAGAGTCGGCGAGCTATCTCCGCATCATGAACAAATTACGAATTCCTGCCCTAAGGGAGAAGTCCGAAGCTGGGGACATCATTTATATCGTGTGTGTGTGTGTGGTGTGTTGTGTGTTGTGTGTGTGTGTGTGGGGTGTGTCCTCAAACCATAAACCTAGCAGCCTGAAACTTTCCATTCACCTATAAGAAAAGTCCAACGAAGTGCAAGAGTGTAATTAGAGATTTGGGTTAATTAAAACACTCAATTTGAAAATAATTAACGTCCTAATTTGATTATATCCTTCATCAGGCGATCCTTGGCACCTCGCTCTCTGGGTTCTTAAGGCATTTCCCGGTAACCTTGCCAGGGTCTGAAGCCGCCATGTTTTTTTTGGCCTGCTCACCATGCCTCGACTTGGAACAGTCCTTCATCAGGCGATCCTCGGCCACCTCGCTCTCCGGTTCTTAAGGCGTTTCCTCGGTAACCTCGCCGGGTCTGAAGCCGCCATGTTTTTTTGGCCTGCTCAACCATGCCTCGACTTGGAACAGTCCTTCATCAGGCGATCCTTGGCCACCTCGCTCTCTGAGTTCTTAAGGCGTTTCCTCAGTAACCTCGCCGGGGTCTGAAGCCGCCATGTTTTTTTGCTGCTCAACCATGCCTTCACTTGGACAGTCCTATCAGGCGATCCTCGGCCACCTCGCTCTCTGGTTCTTAAGGCGTTCCTCGGTAACCTCGCCGGGGTCTTAGCCGCCATGTTTTTTGGCTGCTCAACCATGCCTCGACTTGAACAGTCCTTCATCAAGGCGATCCTCGGCCACCTCGCTCTCTGGGTTCTTAAGGCGTTCCTCCGGTAACCTCGCCGGGTCTAAGCCATGCTTTTTTTGCCTGCTCACCATGCCTCAAACTTGGACAGGCCGCAATGATTCTTAATGATAAAGTGTTTTTTTTTCTTCACTTTCCTCGGTCATATCGAATGCCGTCATTTCTAATATAGCGACGAATCGCTGGGTCATTGCGATGCATATAACACCCTGAAGACGGCAGCGTTCGTGGGTTTATTTCATTTCCGCACATGTGATCACCATGAGAATCTCTTAAACGAAGCAGAAAACATAATTTAAGCTCCACAATCGAACTTAGAAGCAGTTCCGACTCCAGGAAAGTGTTCATTTGTCCATTTGGACATATTTGACATTTGGAGTCTCCGGGAGGCTGTACTGATTTTAATATGACGGTTCGGTGATTGCTAATCGTGTGCTAAGCAAACCGTTTCTTATCAACCATTTCGTGGAGTACTTAAGCCACCTGGCGAACACTCGACAATATTCGCACTGTCACTGAATACTGGTATGTTGATCGACTTAACAAAGTTCAGGTTTACTCGCCTGCAATGTTAGCCACTGTTGTTCTGCGGTACAACAGGCGGTGGCTGGCTCGCTCAAAATGTGAAATTTTATTTTCCACGACGTTTCCCCTTTTTGTACAATCTTCCATTATACAACCCGTCACTTCGGCATCGATAAATACAAATAACAATTAAACGTTTCGCTTTAAAAGTTTTTCAATCGGTTTGCTTGGCGTGCATTGAAGTTTCAATGGCAATACCACAGTTCTATACAGGAGGTAAGAAGTAGGTGTGTCCAAACTTTTGACCGGTACTGTATATCTATATTGTTACACGCCTGTCGCCGGGTCACGAGTGGCCTCTCTCAGACCCACTTCCTGACCTTTGACCCTGAAGCTGAGGATCCATGGATAACTCCGCAATCCAATGGTTTGCAAAGCAACCATAGATGCTGTCAGAGGTGACTAAATCTGTCAGGGTCCTTGCTCCAAATCTCGTGTTCCCTTACCGGTGATTTTATTATCCCAGATGGGGAACCATGCTCTCGATGCCCCACCTTTGTCAATTAATTACGTATGGCCAAGCGTAACTGTAGGTGGGACGTCGACTCGATTAGCACAGTGAATCGGTGGGATACAACCTCCCACCTACTTATGACATACTGTGTCTAACCAATGGAGGAAAATAGACACTAAGCAGGTTTGGAAACAACAAGCATTGTATTAACAGGCATGTATTTACAAGAGATTGCAGTGTCACATGAGAACAGTCTTGCCCCAAGCACTTGAAGAACACCTCATACAACCCGCCTTCAATGAAATACAGACAGGCACCACATTCATCAGGGGAATTAGACAGAAAAGGAGACAGAAAGAAAGTTGATGCATGTTGGTGACCCATTCCTCACCAGTACGTGAGCAGACTTGGCCCCCGTGGGTCCCAATGAGGTGTCGATGCAGGTAAGTGAGAGTTGCAGGGGAGATGTGTGCTGTCGTGTGGTGCTTAGCTATGAAAATAACTGTTGGCGGGTCTCGTGTTGTTCGTTGACGCTCCGTAACAGGCGAGCCCTGAGGGGTATGCACTGAAAGATGCAAGGTTACATGATGCATGTGCGAAAAACGTTAAAGAAGTCAGTTCTACTGGCTTGGTCAGCGCCTGTTCCTCATAGCAGCTTGGGGAGTGCCGCATGTGGCACCTTTTGCGTCACCAGGATGTGAGGGACGCGTCACCAGGATGTGAGGGACCAGTCACCAGGCCCGTTATACTTGGTAGCGTTGGGGAGCGCCCTGCTTGATGCCCTCGCATTCCACTTGGTAGCCCCACGCCTAGCTTGGCGCTATGCATTCCGCTTGGCACCTTCTTGGCCCACCTGACACTCCAGAAGCCTGGTCAACCTGGTCAGGTCTCCTCCCCTCCGGGCGTGAACCCCCTCAAGATTGGACTCGCTCTGCCCTGGACTTTGACTGCTCTCTTCTGCATGCGCACTCTCATTCCAACTCTTCTCAAAACCACTCTTTGTCAGGAGTTTTATTGTCCCCTGCACGGTATCTACAATCACGTCTGGATACATCCCAAGTGTATATGCATTGCCAGTGGCCTTTAGTGTGGAAGGAAAAGATGTCTGAGGCATTCAGAATCTAAGTTCAATCCTTTATTCCAACCGCCATGGACTCACCCGCTCGTCTCCCTTCCGATTGCACGTGGTACGGGAAAACCCCTGATCAACCAGAATCAAGCATATTTATATATTATAACATGAAAGGCAAAATGATGCCACTACAGTACTCCCCCTCCTGGTGCATTAATCAAACGGAAAGGACGAACAAAATACATAATGTTGTAGAATAAGTTGTAGTAGTAATGTTGTAGAATTGGCATAATGTTGTAGATAAGAGATGTTACTGTCCATGCAAAAATAAATGCTCAACTGCCAAATGTACTCATAAATATCACGCTGGGAAGTAACATGATGCCCAGAGCGAGTCATATAAGATGGTAAGGGTATTGTTGTCGTATGTGTCGATCGGTTGGTCAGTGAGAGGGTCGGCTCTGGTGCTGTGTCAAGAAAAGTGATCGATGGCGACTGTCTCACAACCACAATTAATTAAAGTATTGTTTACGGCTGTGGAAATTCGCGAACACCATCCAGGTCCCATAGGTGGGTATTTCTGAAGTACATGTGTAGTTAGCTCCAACCCGTTGTATAGAGGGAATTAATGTGATTCATTCGGGCTGCGATCCTTTGAGTTAGGCGTTTTTCTGTTCTACCTTTGTTTTGAGCCAACCACTACAACAACAACAACAACGCCAGCAGCCACAACCTACCTTCACCATCGCTACGCAAACCTCACATCACCGCCATTCCAAACAGCGCCATGGCCATCGGACACCGCCGAAAACCCTCCACCACCTTCTCCTACGGCCACTCCCGCACCACCTGTGGACACCGAGCGTCGGGCTATCTGCAGCGATACACGCGAGCCGCGAGTGCAGATGGCGGTTTTTCCGAGGAGAATTCGGATCAGGAATGCTACACGCCCACATCTGATCCATCCAATTAGGAAGCGCGGGGCGGCTTGGCCCCACCTCCAGACGCGCCTGAGGGAAATCGGGATATGCAAATTTGAGGATCAGGAAAGATTCCAGCCCCTTTTTCTCCGTCCAATCGGCGAGCGTGGCTCCGCCCCTGAGGTCGTTTGGATCCGAGAATTTGCATATGGTGGGTTCCTGGAGCCGATAAAGAGACGAGCGCAAGGCGAATCGTGGCAGAAGTGGGGCAGATGAGTACGGAGGCGAACGGCTACGGAGGCGAACGGCTACGGAGGCGAACGGCTGCGGAGGGAGATCGGCTGAGGAGAACCTGGAGGCTCGGGTCCGGGGCGAGGAATTCAGCGACGAGGTCGCGTTGAATCGCGCATCGCGGGACTCGAGCAAGCCAGCCATACTCCCTCCCAGAGCATCAACAATTCCCCCTTTCCCCCCGCGCTGAGAGAGTGCGACAAGGGGGCCCCGTTCCCACTTTGCACCAGCAGGTGCCCACGAAACCGCCGTGCAGTGACATTTTGCGGCTCGCCACGAGGGCGCGGGTAGGACCCTTCGGTCTCGTGGACCTGGCCGCTCATCCAGGTTCCACGCGCATTAGGCCCACGGGCCCAGTCTGACTCCTTGCCTTTGAGGGGGTCTTTCCTTTGCTTAGGTGTGAATGCGTGTTGTGGCGCCGTGTCTTGTAAGGTAGAAACTGTATAAGTGTTGCCGAGTGTTCGCGTTTAGTCGGTCGTAGCTCTGCGTTGCTTGCATTATTGTTTTTTGTCTTAAATTGATATATGTGCATTTGCTAATTGTGGCTGTAAATACGTGCTATATGTGTGCTCTATGTGTGTGTGAATTAAATGTGCTTACTTGTTGAACTGTGCCCGTTTCGCTTCGTCTTTTCTTTAATTGAACCTCCATCTTGCTTCACGTAAAAGGGTTCGTAGTGGGCTGGATACGCCCGATAATTAATCAGGAACCGTCGAGGCCGACGATAACACCGCTCGGTATCCCGATAGCAAGGAACGGACCGCTTAAGCGGTCCGTGTCTGAAGTCGACCTGCGGCGAGGTGCGATCGCCCGGTTTACCATCCGCGTGGGTACTTAGGTAGGTCGAGTTTGGCAAACAACCCTATCCCACGCGGGTGGCCGATTGGCACGATCGTGGTGAGGCCGGAAAGGCCACCGCGTGACTGGATCCCGGCGTTAGCCGGGAGGGTCACGACTGAATTGTCCGTCGGTGGGCGAGGCGGTCGCGATTCGAGACACGTGGCCGATCGCACGCCGACGGGCGCGAATTCGCAAAGTATGAAGGTCTTCTCGGAGTGTTGTACAATGAGGTATACAGCAAGTAATTCCCGATCTAAGGCGCTGAACTTGGCCTCTGGTGGCTTCAAGCCAATTTTAGAAAAAAAGGCCAACGGATGCCAGTCAGCATCGATGAACTGGTGAGGGGCTGCACCCAACGCGACCTCAGATGCATCTACCATCAGGCATGTTGGTACATCTGGCTTTGGATGAATCAGGAGTGAGGCGTTGGCCAATGCGTCTTTGACGGTGTGGAAGGCTGACAAGATTGGCTCCAACCAGCGGAACACTTCAGAGTGCTTAACAGTTGCGAGCTACTCATTCAGGGGTTGCAATGTTGTGGCTGCGTTTGGAATAAATCAATGGGAAAAGTTGACTAGGCCCAAAAACTCTCGCAGTTTGCGTTGAGATTAAAGTCATAGGAAATCCTGAATAATGTGTACCTTCTACTCAAGCAGGCGGATGCCCAAGCGGTTAACACAGCGGACGAGAAAAATTCAACTCCAGAACACCGAATATGCACTTTGTGGGATTGATGATGATGCTGAAGTCCTGCAAACAGGTGAAGAGGAGATGTAAGTGTTCCTGATGTTCTTCTGCGGTTGCGCTGGCAATTAGAATATCATCTTTATTCACGTAGCAGAAGTGTAATCCCCAGTGCACCTGATTGATAAAACGTTGAAAGGTTTTTGCTGTATTGCGTAGGCCGGATGGCATCCTAAAGAATTTGAATAGGCTGAAAGGTGTGGTGACTGCCATCTTCGGGATGTCATATGGATCCACGGGAATCTGATGGTACGCACGAATGAGGTCGACCTTGGAGAAGGTTGTAGTGCCATGGAGTGTAGTAGTAAAATCCTGAATGTGTGGAATAGGGTAATGGTCTGGAAGAGTTGCGTTGCTTAAGGACCGCTAATCCCCACAAGGACGCTTATCCCCGATGTCTTTTTTGGGGACCATGTGTCGGGGTGAAGCCCAACAGCTGGACGATGGTCTGATGATCCCCTGTTGTAACACACAGTATAATCAAACTTTGATTTCTCGGTGATGCTCCTGGCGGGCGATACATCATTTATCCGGTGCTAGTCGGCGAGCACGTGCGAAAACAGGGGGTCCCGTGGCCTGTACAATTGGTAGAGATAGGTAAATTGGGACTGGTTCCACAGATAATGCCAGGGCTATTGGCATCTTCTGAGGGGACGTCATCTTAGGGGATTGAGAATCAAGAAAAAGGAGAAGTCTTCATCTGATAAGTACGATTGTTTTGTGTGTGCAATCTTCTTTCCCCTCCCCAGAGAGAGAAAGAGAGAGAGATCATTGGGAAGACTTGTAAGTAGAACTGATTGAACTTTTGTGTATAAAAGTGTTTTGAACATGCATTTTATAGGGGGGGGGGGGTAAAGCGTTAAAAACAGGTAAGGTAGCTTGGGTTTGTTTCCATGGACCTCTCTGATTTATTTGTTGAGTTCCAGTCAGTCCTTGTTTATCGTAGTTACGTTCTTGAAAAGTACGACTTTAAGCGAATCCAATTTCCCCATAAGAATTGATGTAAATAGGGGGGGTTAGGTTCCAGGGGAAAAAAATATCACCAGACAAAAGACATTATTTACATATAGAGTATAATTTTATTTTTTCAATTCAAACAAATCAATTGAATATCATCATTTCTAATTGTTTCAGATCTTCATTGGTTAGTTCTTCTCTGTGTGATTGCAGAAGTTGTGTAACGTCGTCTTCTTCCACCTCATCAAAACCTGCTTTATCGGCTAAGCCGAGGATAACTTTCTTCATAGCAAGGAAAAACATCTTCAAATCCTTTTGAAGTCATTGACACATCCAGGCCACGACTTCCTCCACACACCATTCATGCACACCTGAGTAACTTCAGCCCAAGACCCACTGATGTTATCAATGCACTTAAGAATGCTTCCATCAGTTTAACATATAAACACGTGGCAGCTCGTCAGGTGGATCACTCCCGTACTTGTCAAACACCTGAGATCGGAGAGGGTGACGCAACTACCGATGTTGTCAATGCACAGCTCGGTGTATATAAGACCAATACTGCATGTACTCTGGGTGGGCTTATACACCAGTATTTATGGTATGGCCTAAACACCGGTATTTACGGTATGATGGAAACTGTAGCTTCATTAAAATAAGGAAAACCATGAGTTTAGGACTAAATTAGAGGTAAAATGACCTCATAATGGAATGGTAAATGACTTTAAACGAGTATGTTCTCTAATATTGTTACGGGGCCGGGTATCGGTGGCGAGCACGACCGCTAGAGTAGAGGGAGCAGTAGAGTCGGCTCCACCGAACACACTGATTGAGCGTCGTGCCTTTTTGGATAAGTCCGAAAGGCACGGGTCCCTTACTGGACCATGAATCGCCAATAATTCGACGGCGTGGGGGTAGGGTCAATTGCAAACTTCAATATACCTAATTACCCACGCGGACAAGCTACCGGGGAATTCACACCCTCGACGGACCTCCGAGCGGAACGAGCGTTAACTTGAGCCCGAAGCCGTGTGTAACCCGAGCGAAGATTACCAAAGGCCCCGTCGGAAAACACTGAACATTTACCGCCCGACGCTCGCTATTTTTCAATACACCGTGCCAAGCAATGAAAGAAACACAGAAACGAGCTGGAACATTTTAACAAGAGATATTTATTTATAATGGGGCAGAGAGGCACGCAAGAAGCACGAAGTTAACCGAAAATGAGGAATAGCAATTTACAGTATTACAAGCACTTATGCAGTTTTACTTAATAGACTGGTGCCACAAACACACACACACGTCCACCCAAAAAGAAACGGACCCGTCAGCTCTTTATTGGAGGCCTCCAGCTCGAGGAAAGGCGAGCTGGAGGTCAGAGCCTATTCTTGGACCTTTCCGCCTCGTGACCGGTTCTTCCCGACCGATCCCCCAGAGTGTGGCCAGGACTCGAACCCACACACACATGCCGCTCCAAGCCAAGCAAGGCGATCCTCGGCGGGACAGGCTCGCAGGCACACAGGCCATAAGAGAAATGTTCTGTTGGCGGACCCCAGGAAGGCGACGACTGGCTTCAGAGACCACCAGACGTCCGAAGACCAGAAGACAACTCCCCTCCGAAGACCAGAAGACAACTCTCCTTGAAGACCAGAAGACAACCTCAACTCTCTCACTGTTGGCCACCGCCGCTTCTCTTATCCACGCTCGCACTCTCATTGGGCAGAGAGAACGCTCTATGGCCTATATTTGGAGCCAAGCCAGAACGAAACGCTTGTGCCCCATATTTGGGCGAAGCCAGAGCATATACGCTTGTGCCCATATTTGGGGCGAAGCCAGAGCGCAACGCTTGTGGCCATATTGTGGCGAAAGCCAGAGCGTATCGCTTGTCCCAATTTTGGGAAGCCAGAGCCGCAACGCTGCTGCCCAATATTTGGGGTGAAGCCAGAGCATAACGCTGTGCCCATATTTGGGGCGAACCATGAGCGCAACGCTTGTGCCCATATTGGGCGCAGCCAGCCAGCACCAACGTCCAGAGAAAACCCCACCTAGCACACTGGACTCCGCCCACATACGTGCTGCACAGCACGCATGCAATGTGCCGGTGATGATGGTGGAAGGAAGCGAGGGCAGGTGCGTTGTTGTTGTTGGTAATTAAATCCTAACTATCAAAATAACTCACAGCGCACGTACAATTAATCACCTATAAACATAGACAGGACCCCTAAACTAGAAAACAACATACTTACAATATACTGATCTATAGGACCTGGCTGTTGTGTGCAGTAAGCTTCCAAATTCGCAACAATATATCAGGGACTTAATAACGAAACAATGTTAACTGGGACGATGTTTTGCAAGGACTGACTGTACTTAGGTGTGTGACAGGAAGTGCTGAAGCAGGAATATTGGGTTCCCGATGGAGAACCTTGGCAGAAGCCTAAGGTTCAGGGGAGGGGGCTATGTTACATGGAAGGGAAGGGGGGGGGTGGACACCATAGTTAGAATGTGGTAAGACCATTGTATGGACTGTGTGATTCACGTGGCACAGTGGACTCTTGTAAACAGGGACCTGTGTCTTGTTAAACAAGCAGTGAAGAAGCAGTGAGTTGAACTTAAAGGTAGACAGTGCAGTTGTAAATTGTCTGACCTTCTATAAACCCACTCCGTGGGAGTACCTCCTGTGCAGCTGCCATTCGCAGGGCAGCTCACCGGATGACGGGATTGGGGCAAAGCCTTCGGAACCCACACTCTTTCATGATAGGAGGAAAATGATGGGGTAACCTTTCCAGGTCAGATTGTGGTAGTGTGTGTCAGGGTGGTGCTGAGGTGTCGTCCACCAGGCGGCGGTCTCCTTTGGTTAACTTGAAGCGATCTCTTCAGGTGGGTGCCTGGAATGTCCTATCCCTAAGAGAGGATGATCACCTGTCTCTGTTATCATCTGAGCTCAAGCGTTTGAACATCGGTATTGCAGCACTCTCTGAGGTTCAGAGACCAGATAGTGGCGAGATCATGACGGGTGGTTACACCTACTGTTGGTCTGGTCGCCCTGATGGTGAGCATGGCCAAGGAGTTGCTGGAGCTGTGTCCAAAAGCTGACTCCAATGATAATTGAGGTAACACCGGTCAACGAGTGTATTACGAGACTAAAGGATTCATCACTCCTTGGGTCTCATTTCCCTGGTCTCTGGATATGCTCCGACTGAGGCTTGAGTCTGTGATTTCACCGTGAAGGACGCATTCTATGCCATGCTTTAGTCTGTGGTTGATCAGTGCCTCAGGTGACATACTCTTCTAGTCTTAGGAGATTGCCATTCATCGACTGGTACTGATTGGGATGGTTATGAGACATGTGTTGGTCCCCATGGGTCTGCAACTGTGAACCAGAATAGTTCCAGTTGTTAATGGAGTTCATCAGGGGTGTGCACTGCCCCCACACTTTTCAGCGCTTGTATGGACTGGATTCTGGGGAGGATGTCAGAGAGATCAAGCTGCTGTGCATCCTTTGGGAATGTCAAGATCTTTGACCTTGATTTCGCAGATGATGCAGTCATCTTTGTGGAGACTCTAGATATCCTTTTGGGGGCCCTCGAGGAACTGAATGAGGAGTTGGAGACACAGAGATCATCCCAATTGACTGGACGAGAGACCTTATTGTCCCTCTCTGGAAAGGGAAGGGTGATTTCCAGGACTGGAACAGCTACCAAAGGTGACGCTGCTCTCAGGGTCGGGCAAGGTCTTTGCTGGGATAATTCTTTATAGGGTTTGCCAGCATCTGCTAGAGCACCAGTGTCCAGAGCAGTTGGGCTTTACACCAAAGAGGTCAACAATTGACCGTATCCTTTATCTTCGGGTCCTCACCGAATGCAGACGAGAGTTTCGGCAGGGGCCGCTCGCAGCCTATGTTTGTCTCCACAAAGTGTTTGATTCAGTGAATCGGGATTCTCTCTGGAGGATTCTCATTATTTGTCAGGTTCCACCAAGACTGATCAATCTGATTTCTTAACTGTACTCTGGGACTGAGAGTGCTGTGAGGTGTGGTGATTCCATCTCCGACTTATTTCCAGTTGTTGCTGGAGTTTGTCAGGGGTATGTACTGGCCCCCACACTTTTCAGAGCTTGTGTGGACTGGATTCTGGGGAGGATGTCGTCGAGATCAAGCTGCGGTCCATCGTTTAGGAATGTCAAGATCTCTGACCTTGATTTCACAGATGATTCAGTCATCTTTGCGGAGATGCTCGATATCCCTAAGGGGCCCTCGAGGTGCTGAATGAGGAGTCGGAGTCACTGGGATTGTTGCTTTAAAACTAAGATCCAGGCTTTCAATAACATATGGATGCTGCTATCTTGTCTGTACCTGTTTGTGGTGAGGATGTTGAGGTCATGGAGAGATTGACTTACCTTGGCAGTGATAGTCATGTCTCTGCTGGCTGTGAGCCATAGGTCAATAGATGTATGGGTCGGGCCTGGGGAGTCATGGATTCACTGGATCATTGGGTGTGGTGCTATCGTTACCTGTGCAGGAGAACAAAAGTCCAAGTCTTCAGGTTCTTGGTGCTTCCAGTCTTGCTTTATGGATGTGAGACTTGGACTCTGACCAGGGATCTTAGACGGAGATTTAATTCCTTTGGTACCAGGTCTCTTCGGAGAATCCTTGGCTATCGCTGGTCGGACTTTGTGTCCAACGAGAGGTTGCTGAGAGAGACTCAAATTAGATTTGTTACTGGCACAGTCCGTGAGCGTCAGCTGCGGCTGTATGAACATGTGGCTCGTTTTCCTGACGCTGATCCTGCTCACCAGATTCTCTCAGTGAGGGAGCCTCATGAGTGGAAGAGGCCAATGGGCTGACTATGTGCCTCGTAGCTGCAGCAGGTTGATCAGCATCTCAAGGAGATGGAGATGGGCCAGGCATCTGCCTGGGCGATGGCCAGACTGAAGCCCCTGGAGTAACAGCAGAAAGTGGACGCAGCGACGCGCTGCTCCAGCACATGCTTCCATACCTGACCTAACCTTCTGTAAGATGAGGCCAGATAGGGAAATGGTATGTTTCACAGCACACGGAAGCGCTTCACGGCTCAGTGGCACCATCACAAGCTGTTTGGCCAATGTGTGCGAGTCAGGGTGGTGAAATAGGCTGTAGAGCCCAGAGGAAGACCGGACTGGACTGTTGTTTTAATTGGGATCACCCTGGAGGATGGACCTTCGTCAAGGAATGGGCCAATCATGGGGCCTGTGGCAGGAAAAGACCCCCTCGTAGTACGGAGGGTGGGCCAGAGGACCGGGAGCGAAGGAGGAGCTCTGGACAATGTATGGAGAGTTCTGGGGGCTGGAGCTGGACACATATGGAGAGTTATAGCTGAACTTTAAAGCAATAAGGATCTCTTGCCTTACCTTTGCTTGGCCGCCATGTTTTCTCTCCTGGTCTTCCACTGCGTATTCTTCTTTGGTTTTTCACTGCATATTATTCTTCTGCTGTCTTTCACCGCAACGTTCCTGCCATACTGCCCATCCCAAGCAGCACTTTGCCTGTGCGCCAGCAACCTGCATATACCGATCGCTTTGTGCCATCCAAGACCTCGCTTGACCCATTGTTCTTCGTTGTGTGAATCGGTATTGTTGGTGCCATAGCAAGATATATTAATTTATTCATTGTACTTAAGTTTGCGTGCCCCTCATTCCTATGTGTGTCCGTTGACTGCTTGGTCCGTACCATTTCTCTGTTTTTTAATGGCGTCTCATCGCCCCTCTTCCATGCACTTTATACATTAAACACCATTATAATCATAAGAGTCATGTTCCTGCCCGTTGTCTCTTGGCACACGTTCCACCACCTGGTTCGGTTCCTTGGGGAACGATAACCGTGAGTTGGAATAACTAGCTGTCGTCCACAGCCTGTGGATGCTGGTTGCATCATTTTCTGGCGGCGCAGCTAAACCGCTGATACGGTGCCCTCGATTACCAGTACAATATGGTACTCATTTCACCGATCTCGGAAGGATGACAGAGTCAACCCCACCTGGTGTTAATTCAACGGTTGACAGGGGATCCAACTCAAGACCCTAAGATCTTAAGCCAGTCACCTTCGCACCGTATACATAGAACTGTTTCGGAAATCCGCGGAGGAATTCATAAGAACTTCGGCACTGGGTGTGTGTGTGTGTGTGTGTGTGTGTGTGTGTGTGTGTGTGTGTGTGTGTGTGTGTGTGAAAATAAAAGTTGTTTTTGTAATAAAAAAATACATGAAGAATCAAAGTTTCTGTCTTTCTTTCTCTGACCATGCACTCTGTGATGCAAATCCCTGTCTGGGAAGCACAAGACTGACAGTTTTTAGTTGTGTCGGGAATCTAACCCAGGCTCGACAGCAAAAGTTAGGTTAGTGTGGTCCCTCCACAGTCTGCACCATCTTTTTGGTGCTGAACCTCAGCCACAGTAGGAATACAAGCAGGAAATTATAATTAATGACATCCTTTCGAAGGGACCTCCTGAGCTGCTGTCCACATTCTTTTGACCACTGACCCTCATTACAAACTCCATAGTACAGTATATTTGTCGTTATGATAAGTGAATTGCTATTCATTCATGGTTATTCGATGAGGATGACATAAAAATGCACTTACTAACAAATCGTACAGAAATCTCCCACGAGGGGGCGACGTGAGAGCAAAGACTCCATTTCTCCTCTCACCTTGGGTGTGTGTGTGTGTGCCACATCGACTTGCTGGATGAGAGTGTACTTGTCAACCAATAAGAGGAATGTGTTTGAATTTGAGAAACCTGTATTGCAGCTTAAAGCTTCAAGCATTTGTTGCTTCAGGAACAAATAGTTTTGGTTGCTTGAGTGGAGAGGATGTGGGTGGAAATGCTTGTCTTGTTGGAGGCACAGGGTTAGAAGGTTGTCCATGCACCATGTCCACAGGCCTGCTATTTGCCAGGAGACATCGTTGACTAAGTCAGCTGTGCTTATTGCTTGTATGTTGGTTACCTGGAAAGTAATTGCCACAGGTGCACCGCACGTTGCTGTCCACCCACATGCCCTTAAGGTGTTTAATGACCCGCGGGCTGGCAAAACTGGCTCTCATGTGGCATTCAATATTGGCAGGACTTGTACCCTTTTCTCCTTCCCTGATCCTGGTCCCAAAATCCAACACCATAACAAAACTAGAATCCTGTTTCTCACATCCTCCCCTGAATCTCAGATACTGTATAAATTCATTCCAAGCTACCATCCCGACCCCGTTTAGAATGTCGTGCAGGCATGGGCAACTTGCTAGTTATAGAAAAGTCGAATGCTGGTGACAGATGATGCTCAGCTGATGATCTAGTGAGCATTTTATTGGTAAAGGTTACACGAGGTGGTTAATAGCCAATTGCCTTCCCAGCAGAAGTCAGGTCAGGAACTTGGAATTTGTTCAAGTGCCGGTGATAGCTCGCGTCTTCTTTGTGAATGACACCTTGGGATCCTTTAATGTCCACCAACTTATGCCAGCAGATGTGACGCCTGGTTTAACGTCCATCCCAAGGACGGCACACACAATGATTAATCACCCTGTGTCTGTAAAACACCAGGATGACAGCTTGTACCTAAGGTGGGATTCAAACCCAGGCTAGCAATCTTGGAGGCGAGTGTGCATACCTCTCAGGCCTAGGCCATCCTGCCAGCCCAGACCCGGCCATGCATGGAGACAAAGAAAAAGTATTGTTGGGATCAAGTAAAGAACAGCTCTTGTAAGCCGTTTACAAAATGACCAAGTACAGGACTTCACTTGGATGATTTTGGGGAGTGGATGGAATGTGAAGATTGAGAGTGGAATGAGAAGGTAAAATAGGATTCCCCATCTGACCCTCATCATTATACATTTCTGTCATGTCTAGCTTAGCCACTTACTGAGCTTTGTTCCTCGGCAAGGTTGGGCACACAAATTGCCTGATGATCAAACAAAAGAGGAGCAATCGACGAGTGCATCTCCTGGAAGATGGTGAAAACTTCTGGCTCCTCTTCAACTTCTGGCAGAGGGTGAAGCCGTGAAGGTCTTTATCGAAGCCATCCAACATTCGGAGAGGCTCAAATTTTTCAATCCATAAATACGACAGGGGCGTCTGCATTTACGCAATACCACCTTGGAATAAGGATCTGTAACTGTGCCCTTGTTGGGTGTGCGGTCTTAGTAGGAAAGAGGATTGTTGTCACGTGCGAGTGGGCACGAGACCATCGTCGATGCATCGGGGGGGGGGGGGGGGCAGGAGAGGCGGGTGAAGGGGAGGTGTGAGGATATGTTGCATGTTATTGTTATTAGTGGGTTTTTCCTTGATTGTTCTCGCTTTTTGATCCCATGAAGAAAAAAACAGAAAAAAATAGGATGACTGGACCTGTAGTTAATCTGGGCCCTGACCTGGTGTTGGAACCAAACCTTGGTAGCATTCTGACTGGTGGGTCTGGAGAAGAAGATTTTTGAAGGAATTTAGTGAGACCGCCATTTTGACTCACTTCCGGTCACGAGATCGGCCTGACTGCAATTTCACAGCACACTGTCCTTGTTGGAACCCAAGTTTTGTAGTATTCTGAGAGTGGTGGGTCTGGACAAGAAGATTTTTGAAGAATTTTTACCGAGTTGGCCATTTTGACCTGTTTAAAGTCAGTTGACCGGAATGAGCTTTGCCATCCCCGTTACCAGTCAGGAGTGGAACGTTGCTGCCAAATTTCAGCCGGATCGGTCCAGCAGTTTGGCCGGAGAAGTCAAAATAGGAGACAGACAGAGCATGATGACAATACCTTATCTTGATTTCCAATTCCAGATAAGCTAATTAATCATCTTGAGATTGAGGCCCAACCATCACTCCCTGTTTTAGGAAGGGGGGGAGAGGGTTGTTTGGAATCTTTGAGGTTGAAAGATGGAGACTGAACTTTGAGCTGGGGAGGTTGGTTTGTTTAGACCTGGAGTGAGCTACGCAGAGAGGAGTGGGAGTAATGATTGAGTTGGGGTTGTCAGAGCTGCAGGCCACGACCTAAATGGTGGATCGTGCTCACAAACAATCCAAAGTCAATTTATGAGCGCTGGGAACGGGATGTGCCGTTCACACTGGATGGACGTGAAGCTTGCACAATATGATAGTGTGTCAAGGGGTCTTGTCACGTGATGTGTGCTGTGTTTATATTCCCTGCAGCTTGGGTGCAGGATATTACATCTATCACACATTTATATGATCCTCTTACACCTATCACACATCATACGTGATCCTCTTACACACTTACACCTATCACACATCATATATGATCCATCTTACACCTATACAACATCATACGTGATCCTCTACAACACGTACACCTATCACACATCATATATGATCCTCTTACACCTATCACACATCATTACGTGATCCTCTTACACACTTACACCTATCACAACATCATATATGATCCTCTTACAACCTATCACACATCATACTGATCCTCTTACACACGTACACCTATCACACATCATATATGATCCTCTTACACACTTAATCACACAATCATACATGATCCTCTTACACATACACCTATCACATCATACATTACTCTACACACTTACAACTATACATCATACATTATCTCTCTTACAACACTTACACCTATAACACATCATATATGATCCTCTTACATCTATCGCACATCATACCATGATCCTCTTACACCTATCACCCATTACATATGATCCTCTTACACCTATCAACAACATCAATGTCTTTCAATCCTGACAAATCTCACACCTCTACTATGTCTCTCCGAAAGGACCGTTTGGAACCCCCCCCCCCCCCCCACCATCTATTATCTCAACAATCCTCTTGAAGAAGTCCTTTCATTCAAGCTTCTTCGGTCTCACTATCTGCCATGATCTTTCCTGGGAAAGCCACATTTCCAACCTGGCCCCAAAGCCAGTCGCCGACTGGGAATCCTCCGTCGTGCAAAGTCCTTCCTCGGCCCACCTGAGCTCCTCACCACATCCAAAACTTTCGTCCACAGCCTAATGGTGCTCCTGCCTCTCACCTTTCGGCTTCACGCTGTGGAAACCAAGGCATTTAGGATCATTGAGTGTCCCCGCGATGAGGCTGTCTTTGGGCTCCTCACTCTCTCACCGCAGGCTGGTCGGTGGTCTTTCTCTCTTCTACCATCTGCTCTCCAGTCTCGCCCCCCCCCCTTTACTTTATCTGGAATAGTCCCCCTATATTCCACAGGATACTCAAGCTCCCCCCTCAAGGTCCCCCAGAAACCCCCTTCTGGTAAAACTACCAAAATCATGAATCACTGCCACCTTCACTCTTTCATTCCTCTTTCTCCCACTTTTGAAAAAACTCCCAAACATCTCTTCAATCCATTCTCCCTCCAGGCCTCAAAACAGCTGTTCACCACCTCTTATCTTCCCCTATCCAAATCTCGATCTTTTCTACCCCGTTAATCACCCCAACCCACTCTCCTTCAAATTCCTGCTTCCTTCCTGAAAGTCCCTGTGATGTCCATCTTGTATACACCAATAATTTCCA
>CM068955.1:179276799-179287985 GCA_035128595.1 Eptatretus atami | reverse complement strand
AGAGAGACAGACACAGACAGACACATATTGGTCACATGACTCACATTAAGAGACAAAGACAAAGATGGATGGACATCACGATACATCGTTTGTCCTGCTGATGAAATCATTAAGGTCAAAGCAGCACTCTCCCGAACTGGTGTTGAGATGAAAAGCCACGTGATCGCTGCACTCCAATCAAAAATCCATGTGATCCAATCATCGTGGCCAGAGGCCCCCTTTTTAGGCGGTGGTGGTCCGCGGTCATGCTTTGGAATGGTCTTTCCATCGATCTTTCAAAGAATATATCGTTTCGATGTACGTGTTGTCTCAATGCCTAAAGAGCAAAAAGGCTGCCTCGGTCATGTCTCTCGAGGGACGGAGAGACCCTTATTGTTTTGAGCATATTTCAAGTTGGGTCATGACATCATCCCAAATTGTGTTTGAGACGTCACTGAAAAAGGAATATCTGAGACTGGATACACGGAGAAGACCTTGCAAGGAAAAATTGTACGATGCACAAATAATGCAAGAAAGACGTCGTTCATCGCACGATACTTGCGAAATCCATCAAACAAATTTGACCTCAAAAATAATTGGTGGTTGAACTCAGTGACCTGACCTGCAAATCCTCTTCAAATTTGGATGAAAATTGAGGATTTTAGAAATTTCAAAAAGTTGTTGACCTTTGGCCTATGTTGACCTTTTGACCTAAAAAAAAATAGGCTTCTTGCTGATAATTATGAACTCTATCATGTGGGGAAGTTTCATGAAGATTGGTTTAAAATAGTGACCTGGAGGCGACAAACATAAAAATAAACCAATGTCACCCTTAGGGTGACCCGTATCTTGCCAAAAGGTGACCACGTTGTGACTTCTTTAAGGTCACATCTGAGGTGAACAGAGCTGCTATCCACCAGGAGCGACTCCTTGAGGAATATCTGCCTACGAGAGATTCCGATGAGAATCTTTCTACAGAGTAACCATGAAAATATTGCGTTTGCCTCATACGTCACCATGACGTCATAATGTCTCAAGCTTGATATATCTAGAAAGCACTCATCGAGGTGTTCAATTTGAGGTACTACACGATATGGTTCCTAAAACTTGAAAATTTGACCTTGGTGTAAAATATGTTTGACCTTAGGCGCTAACCATGAAGGTCAAGGCCAATCGCCACCAAAAATTAATCAGCTGAGTGCCAGACCATGAACTATATTCCCATGAAGTTTGAAGACGATCCGATCAAAATTACTCAAAAATAAGGGTTTCGTCGACTCCCCTGATTTGCGACAAAGTGACCTTGACCTTTGACCTTGACCTTCAAAATTTTATGCGCTGAAAGGGACCTCTATAGGCCTCTGATATGCGAAGTTACAAAAATTTCCAATGAAAACTGTGCTCTGCAGAGTGATTTATACGTGATTACAGACAAAAAAAAAAACACATGAAGGTCAAGGCCAATCGCCACCAAAAATTAATCAGCTGAGCGCCAGACCATGAACTATATTCCCATGAAGTTTGAAGACGATCCGATCAAAATTACTAAAAAATAAGGGTTTTTGATTACCCTGATTTGCGACAAAGTGACCTTGACCTTTGACCTTGACCTTCAAAATTTTATGGCCTGAAAGGACCTCCATAGGCCTCTGATATGCGAAGTTACAAAAATTTCCAATGAAAACTGGCTCTGCAGAATTTTTTTTTCGTGATTACAGACAAAAAAAAGAAATAAAAACACATACAGACTGACTAACATATCTTGCAAAAACTTCGTTTTGGCAAGATAACAAACAGACAAATCAAAAATCACTCATGGAGTGACACTCGGCGAAACGGAACGGCACTCGGTAGAGTGCATACCTCCGCGAAACTGAACGGTTTACGTTTTGTATCCCACTGATAGATAGGTCGGATCTGAATCCAGACCTTAACCAAAATCGAATCGACTTGTTCTCGTCATCTAACCAACTCGTCCACCTAGTTTTGTCACAACTTTCCGAGATATTGTGCTAAACATAGTTTTTGGCCCCATCTCTCAATGTTGAAGAATCACTTGAAAAATTATTTTATCCGGATTCGAATCTTCACCAAAAGTGAATCAATTCAAATCAATTCAAAACAACCTCCAGTTTTGGTGAAGGTTGTTAGCCAAAGTGAGGGCTTGTGGAGTGGCTGGTCAGGGAGCTAATTGGATTCCAAACTGGCTTCGTGATCGGATGCAAAGAGTGGCTGTGAGTGGGAGGATGTAAGTAGCGGGGTACCTCGGGGATCAGTACTCGGACCATTACTATTCATTACTTACATCAACGATTTGGATCGTGGGGTGAAGAGTAGGCTTTCCAAATTTGCAGATGACACAAAGCTTGGAGGTAAGGTGGATAGCAGAGGAGGTGGTGATCAGATACAGGAAAGTATTGATACTTGTATAGATTGGGCAAAAGATTGGGAGATGTAATTTAACCTGAGCAAGTGTAAGGTGTTGGGGATGGGAAAGAACAATGAAAATAGAGATTACATGATGCAAGGGGTAATTTTGGAGTGTGTCACACAGGAGAAGGATCTGGGGGTGGGAATAGATACAGGAGGTAAGCAGGCAGGACAGTGCATGGCAGCTATAGGTAAAGCAAATAGGGTTTTATGTTGTATTTGTAGGGGGATCAATTATAAATCAAAAGAGGTGGTGTTAACGTTGTACAGGAATTTAGTGAGAGTCACATCTAAAGTATTGTGTACAGTTTTGGTCAACACTGTTCTGGAAGGACATAAATGCCATAGAGAAGGTTCAGCGTAGGGCTACGAGATCGATTCTGGGCCTAGCTCGACTAAGCTATGAGGAGCGGCTGAAGGAGACAGGGCTTTATACACCAGAAAGGAGGCGGTTACGAGGAGATAATATGATCGAGATGTTTAAGATAATGAAAGGTAGAGTTAAAATAAGTGCAGAGGAATTATTCAACAGAATAGACAGTGGTAGGACCAGGGGCCATAGCCTGAGAGTAAAGAAGAGGAGAGTTAAGATGGTAACAAGACAGGGGACTTTTACTCGGGGAGTAGTTAATGCATGGAATGGTTTCCCTGGAAAGGTAGTGGCAGCAGAAACAGTAGATAAGTTTAAATTAGAATTAGATAGGTACCTGGAAGTTATGGAGATAGAGGGGTATGGGGATGTTGGCAGGACATTTGGAGGTGGTTTGAGCATTGATGGGTGATTGTGTGCATGTGAACGGAGTGCTGTTGGTGGGGTCTCATCAAAGGGTGTTGTGTGGTTGATGTGTGTGTTTTTAACCAAGCCCATGCCCCCTCCTCTGAGAAGAAGAAAAAAAAAATACAAAAACTTAAAATAAATAAATAAAAACCCCACAAAAGCACTTTCAATAAATAAATATATGTGTAATATAGATACAAACAAACATGACATAATGGTGACCGAAGCTTTTCGTGCTGCACTCTTCAGGGTAAAAATCGCAGTAAGTGAAGTTGGAAGTTTGTCTGTCTGTCTGTCTGTCTGTGAGCAGGATATCTCAAAAAGTTATGGACGGATTCTGACAATTTTGTGGAGAGCTTCGGTATGCGACGCCGACGAAATGATTCGATTTTGGTGAAGATCCCAATCTGGATCTGAATCCGAGAATTTTTCGTGATTTTTCACCATTGAGTGATTGGGCCAAAAAAACGATACATGGCACCATATCTGAAAAAAAATTAAGTACGGATTCAGACCAAAGTTGGTGGACGAGTTGCTTCGGTGACAAGAAGAAGCCGATTAAATTTTAGTTCAGGTCCGAATCGAGATCCGGCCTATCAGTGGGTTACAAAACGTAAACGAATCAGCCTGGCGGAGGTATGCGTGATACCAAGTGCTCTTCTAGTTTGTTGTGTTCATACGGTTGTGTGAGTAACGTCAGCGTACTTCAAAACGAAGTATTACTTCTCTCCTGCAGTATTTATAATGATTATTTATGGGGAAGCATTCGGGGAGGAGCGAATAAAATTGAGAAAATAAAAACTGAGACAAGTGGAGAACAAATGACAAATTACGAGACAAATGACTCGCCACCTGTGCCGTCAATGTCGTTAGCCGCAGCAGAGCCCCTGGGAGCACCCTACCACTGTTCCAACTAGTGAGTTTATAGAACACCTTTCCCTGCACAGTCCTGAGAAAAAGGACATGGGAATGGTCCTTTCAACTTTTGCTTTGCGTTTCCGAGCACGATCTATTTAGTTTGTTCATGAACTTTGAATAACGGGTGCGATGACAATCATACGCTAGGCACTGCCATATTTGTCTGAATGCTGAATTTCACAGTTACTCAGCGCTCAGGGCATGAGATAGTGTAAAAACATTTTTATTTTTATATATATATACAATGTCAAGGATCATATAAGAGCTAACACAGAGAACGTATAACAAGGGGAGCAGGAGACAGGAGGGATGGGATAGGGAAGCAGAAAAGAGTGGGGAATAGACACATGAGGAGATCCGTGGAAGGGAGAGGGATGGGGCGAAGTACACAGGGTAAACAAGATGGACACCACAGGGTCTTTCAGGAAGGAAAGCAGGGAATATGAAGGAGGTGGGTTTAGGGTGGACTAATGGAGGTAGAAAAGATCGTGGTTTTGGATGGAGGAAGATAAGAGATGGTGGTGAACGGCTGTTTTGAAAACCTGGAGGGAAGAGTGGGATTGAAAAGTGTGCAGTAGTTTCTTCCAAAGGCAGTGGGGAAAAAGGGAATGAAAGAATGCAGGTCAGCAGTGATTATTGATTTTGGTGGTCAGGATTTTGTCCAAGTACCGCTAAACTGAAGGCAATTTGTGTTCTACATTGTTCAAGTATATAATTCAATTGAAATAAAATAAAGATTTTAAAAGTTGGAGATAAAAAATAAAAAGAAAACTTTTTTGGGGGGGGGAAGTTTACTGCCGCTGATGCACCGTTTTTTACGCCACCGTATTTGACACGTTAAACTACTTATTAATGCTTGTTGTTTGTGTCCTTTATGACGTCCTTAAAAGCAATGTTTCCTGCTTGGAATGGATTTCAATTTTGACTGCCAGACAGGCAGACAGAGTAAAAGAGTTACCTTCCACCTCTCTGCGCATGTGCGATCGGGATGAAATTCCATATGTTTTGCCAATTTCAGAGCCAAAGTACTGCTAAACTACAGGTTCATTTTCCGATTCATGTTCCGACTTGTGGTCAAAGTATAGCATTCAATTGAAATTGAGATGTTCTTCGGTCATAAACCGACGTATGTACACAGACAGAACGACAGACAACGTGAACCAATTGCTTCACCCCACTTTTTGATTCACGCACGCAGGGCAATAACATGGCGTTGTATTGGCCGGACCCATTGGAAAGGAAGAGTGCCACAATTGGCTGGAGCCACGGGCCGTGCCCTAATTGGGCCGGAGTCAGGAAGCCGTTTAATTGGCCGCTCCCAGTCACGTGATGGTCAATTATTTTTTTCACATTTACAGGAAACACAACCACAAGAGGGCCCCATCTAAAATTGTTTAATATATTCACGTCAGATGGGCCATTAACACGGACCGACTGAGCCGGAGGTACAAGACGGATGCGGTTGACGATGCGAATGAATGAAGGATATTAAGATACTACATGAGGCAAAAATGGGGAAAATGCTGCTTATAATTAAAATGGTTTATTATAAGAAATGAGACATGGGGAGTCGAGACAACAATACCCACACAGATCTGGTGCACAAGAACAACAAATGTGGGGAGGTGAGACAGGAAAATCCAGAATGTATGGACAAGAAGAGATAAATAAAGCCTAAACCAACTATGGCACCAAAATGATGGACTCGTACAAGGAACAAAGGGGCAGACGAGGGATTGAGAAGGTTTGAAAATGATGGTGGCTGCAGGACGCTGGCGTGCAGGATGGACAGGATGGCAGGAGCAATGCAGTGGAGAGGAGAAGCTGGCGGCAAAGCAGAGGTAAAGAGAGAAATGTTCTCCTGGAGGTCCAGCTCTAACTGCCATGCACATGCATGCTCATGGCCCTCGTAAACTCTGGGACCGCTGTCGTGCATGGTGAGTCCCTCTCATTGGGCACCTGCTACTTGTGGACGGTGCCATCTTCTGGGCCGTCCCTCCCTGTGGGACGGCCCCAAGCAAATTTTTTCCGCCTTTAGCTGGGGCTATGCAGCAGACTTTGCTGACCAGATTTATCTGGATTTCTGGTGCATAGTAGCGGGATGAAATAGAAATAGCGGGATGAGAATGTGATGAAATCCAACAGAAATAGCGGGATGAGAATGTGCCATCACTCCAGAGTGTGTGTGTGGGGGCTCGCAGCTAGCTTATGTGGACGCACCATGTTGAATTGCAATTGTATGGTTTGAAAGGACAATGGGGGTGATTTGAGAGTTAACACAAAGGGAAAAGAGGGAGAAAATGGATTTGAGGGTGAGGATAACATCCAATTCTGGTTGTTGGCAGAGACGCAAACGATACTTTGCTGCAGGATTGCCTTTCAAACTCTTCTCCACTGGTTTGGCGTGTCTTCTGGCATGTCTCGTCTGGATACCTGGCGTCTGTCAACCTGTCATTTTCCTTCATCTCCATGCCTCTCCTCAGCACACGAGCGCCGCTGCCTCTTATAACCAAACCCCCCACCCGTCTGCGATGTGCTCTTCCATCTCCCCCACCCCGTGAGTACCACGTGAGTCCTGTGGTGCTGAAGTAGCACACGTGGACGTGCCATCTCACCGGAATGCTGTGGGGCATCGCAGCCAGCACACATGGATGTGCCATGTTAACGTGCAGTTATGTGACATGAAAAGACAATGGCGGGTGATTTAAGAATGCTAATTACGACAGGGAAAAAGACAGACACAGGGGGGCTTGAGGGACAAGGAACTTCTTCGACATCCAATCCTTCTCATTGCTAATTGGGGTTACAAATACTTGCGCTAATATTAATTATGAGATAACTAATGGATTAACGCACCCCAACGTTTTTTCGAAATAATACTGGGTCGACGTGTTTTCTAAGATTTAAAATCTTACGTTGAACAGGATTTTATACTAAGTACCAGCTGTTTGCACGAGTAATGAACATGAAGTGTTAAAACTCTACCGTCAGAGTGGGGCTCAGAAAAATGATGTCATCGTCGACACGTACAAAACATAGCAATGAAATTCTCGAACAGTTTGATATCCAGCCAGATTTAAAATTAGACCAGCATTAAGATGATCCCTAACGGGTGAAACAGCTGCCTTTGGATGGCTCCTTTGTTAATCCGACCGTATGCTGCAGTTCCGCACAACTGGGTAGTGTGAGAGATACTTCCTGATCATGGTTTGTTGAAAGTAATCAAATAATTTTCAGAGAAAAATAAAAAAAGATGGCAGTGGCTTGTCTCTTTGAGGTGTGTGACAAAACTTTGTGCGTAATTTTAAGTTTGAGAGAATACCATTTGTATACTCCAATCCCACCTGCACCTGCTTGACACCTTTGGTTCACCATTGATGTGATCGGGGCGAGCGTGTGGTGTGATACCCACAAACACACATGGTTTGTTTTTATTTCTCTCCAAAACTGTTACAATGCTTATAACCACTTATTGAACAGTAATGGCTGAAATAGTTGAACACGTCAAGAGCTTTCGTTACTTGGAAGTGAGCGACCGACTACTTGGACCGTCAGTCGGGCTCGGTTCTTCGCGCAGGTTTTGATCCACCAAACGGTGGGTACACTCACACACCCACATACACACAAAATCTCCCACAGTGGCTCATTTCCATTATCTCTGATGTGAAATGAGTGTGTCGGTGGATGGACAAGAGGCAAGACAACAAAACCTTTTTTTTTTCTTTTTTTATTAAAACAAAATTTATTTACAAATAACAAAGGGTGGAGTTCTCAACTGATCGAGATTCTCCCCCTTCTTTCCTTCAATAAATATCCCAACTTAATCTTTTGCATTTGCTACTGATACAAAATGTTGGTCGTGACTGTTGTGACTCCCTTCAACTTCAACTCAAACCTTTATTCCTTGCACTGGTTATTATTTAAGGATGCTTTATCAGTTAAGGACCATCGTGTTTGCTTTTGTCTGAGATGCAACATACCATCCCCAGAGACAGGAAGGTGGGACAGCCTTCCAAGAGGTCATGAATATGTAATGGCCTGGTTGACCTGAAGGTGGACACTGCTGCATCATGATGAAAGGACTTCTAAGAGGTTAGAGGGAATATGGAGGTGGTTTTAAGAGCATAAATGTCTAATCAATCTGAATTTTTATATAAAAAGATACCGAGGGCTGATGATATCTCAGAACAGTGGCCTAGTGGTACGCACAATCACCCCTAAGTTGTCTAGTCTGGGTTTGAATCCCAACCGAGCTATAAGTTGTCATCTCGGTGTTTCATCACTATGTGTGCCATCCCTCGGATTGACGTGAAACAGGCGTTTCGCCTGTCGGCGTTAGTTAGTAGACGTTATTGATTCATGGAGAGTAGGTGAGCCATCACCAGTACCCTGAACAAATTACAAATTCCTACCCTAACCAGCAGAGGGCACAGCGTCAGTGGTACAGCCACACACTCAGCCAATGATGCCGCCCCACAGCTTCCTCCTCCTTCTCATTCTTCTTCTCCGTCTCAGCTTGGCTGCCAGGTAGCTATCATTTTGTTGGGGCTCAGCTGTGCCACTGACGCTGTGCCCCTATTCCAATACACTGGTATTCATTTAGCCAACCTCGGAAGGATAATAGGCGGAGTCAACCACACCTAGTGTTAATTTTGCAGCCAATGGGGCACAAACTCGGGACCCAAAGATCCCAAGCCAGCCGCCCTAACCACAAAGCCAACACCAGGCTTACCCCACAGTGCACGGGTTAATATGGCCACCATTACAGTGAAGAGGTGCGAGTTAAATATGTATGTATATTCTCGATCACCAATCACTGTTTTCTCCAGACCAGCAGAGAGGGTCACTGCTACTGCCACCACCACCACCACCACCGCAGCAGCAGCAGAGTTTAATGTGAAACTATCCTGAACAAAGTGGAGTTGTATGCAATGTGATACAATGGATTTTCCAGTGAGGGAAATGTGTTTGATGGAAATTACAATAACAGGAGTATGTTCTTAGAACACGATGTTGAGGGGTATTTACCGGCCTCTGGAGGTACAGCTTAGGATATCATTCCGTCCAAAGGAACCCTCTGCTTGCGAGCACACAGGAAATCTGATAAACAGTCTCGAAGGAAACCCTCGATTAGATAACAATCGTTTGAGATTAAGATTCTCCATCTAAACATGTGTAAATACATATAAATTATGACAACACATACAATAGTATGCCAATCAACACTAAATCACAACCTCCACGATATATTATACACACCACACACACACAACACACACACACACAACACTTGTGACGACAAGACGAATGACATTTACACATTTCCATTTTCGTTACTGTATAATATATAATGATCATGAACAAGTGTAGGTTGGTGAGAGTTACATGAAGTATTTAGCCAGGACACCGACGATAACTTGCCGACTCTTAAACTCTGCCATATTTTTGCTTTCTTGCATCAGTTGTTGTATCGTGGTAAATGTACTAATAAAATTGTTTTGTTGTTGAACTTTTGATGTTACAGTATGCTGAACTGTCATTGTTCCTTTTCTGTTTCATCCCTATTTTCTGCTTCCTCTTCTTGCTCTGTTTCAGCTTGCTTGTTCACCCCCCCCCCCCCCCATGTCCTCCTGTTACCCTTCCCCTTGATCTCACACTCTCACATCTACTCTGCTGTTGGTTTCCCCATTTCCATTCTCCTCTTGCTCTTTCGTATAAACAAAAAGTTTAAAACCAAAAAGGAAACCATACAATCTTGACTGTCCACCAACGAATGCTCGCATACGGTGTGTGTGTGCTGTGTGTGTGTGTGTGTGTGTGTGTGTTGTGTGTGTGTGTGTGTGTGTGTGTGTCTGTGTCTGCGTGTCTGCATATATATGTATGTTTGTATGTATATCATATGTGTACGTATATAATGAGCGTATGTATATATATATATATATATATATGTAATGTGTGTATGTATACAATATGTTTGAATATGTGTATAATGTTTGAATGTATATTTGTGTGTATATGTTGTATGATATATTGTGTGTATACAATAAGTGTATGTATATAACATGTGTGTATACAATATGTGTATATAATATGTGTGTATATACAATGTGTATGTATACAATATGTGTATGTATATAATATGTGTGTATACAATATAATGTGTATGTATGATATAATGTGTGTGTGAATGTAATGCGTGTATGTATACAATATGTTTGAATGATGTGTATAATGTTTGAATGTATACAATATGTGTGTATAAAATGTTTGTATGTATATAATGTGTGTATACAATGTGTATGTATATAATGTGTGTGTATAATGTTTGTATGTATATATATATATAAATATATATATATGTAATGTGTGTATGCATAAATATGTTTGAATGATGTGTATAATGTTTGAATGTATATTATGTGGATATAATGTGTGTGTATAACATGTGTGTATACAATATGTGTATGTATATAATGTGTATGTAAATAATATGTATCCAATATGTGTTGTATACAATACGTGTATGTAATAATGTGTTGTATACATACAATGTTATGTATACAATTTGTGTATGTATCCAATATGTGTATGTATACAATACGTGTATGTAAATAATGTGTGTATACATACAATGTGTATGTATACAATATGTGTATGTATATAATATGTGTGTATACAATATAATGTGTATGTATGTATATAATGTGTGTGTGAATGTAATGCGTGTATGTATAACAATGTTTGAATGATGTGTATAATGTTTGAATGTATACAATATGTTGAAATGTTGTATGTATAAATGTGTGTATACAATTGTATGTATATAATGTTTGTATGTATATTATATAATATATATATATGTAATGTGTGTATGCATACAATATGTTTGAATGATGTGTATAATGTTTGAATGTATATTATGTGGATATAATGTGTGTGTATAAAATGTTTGTATGTATATAATGTTTGTATGTATAACATGTGTGTATACAATATGTGTATGTATATAATATGTGTATGTATATAATGTGTATGTAAATAATATGTATCCAATATGTGTATGTATACAATACGTGTATGT
>CM068955.1:179251826-179269996 GCA_035128595.1 Eptatretus atami | reverse complement strand
GGGTTTGGGGTGGATTAACGGGGGTAGAAACGATCATGGTTTTGGATGAGGGAAGATAAGAGATGGTGGTGAACAGCTGTTTTGAAGACCTGAAGGGAAGACATGTTCCAAGTGTTGGACCAGCTTGTGATTTTATTCTGATCTGCAGAGGCTTCTGCTGTCCGATCTGAGGGATGACAGATGGTACGGCAGAGGGTGGAGTCATCAGCAAAGAGATAAAGAGGATTTTCCAGAGTCGGAGAGATCATTGATGAAAACCAGAAAAAGAACAGAGCCCAGAATGTTGCCTTGAGGAACTCTAGCCTGGACAGGAAGAGGGGATGAGAGAACTCTATTTAGGGCCACACGTTGGCTGCAACAGGAGAGGAAGTCTGCGAGCCATGAGTGGAGATGGCCTTGGATACCATAGGAAGAGAGTTTAGTGAGCAGAGCAGGGTACCAGACCATATGGAAAGCACGCGATATGTCGAGCGAGATGGCTGTGATTTCATGTCTGGCATTGAGGACCTCCATCCATTGTTGGGAAAGCAGGAGCAGCAAGTCCAGGGTAGAGTTACCTGGTCTGAATACAAATTGATGATTGGAAATCAGGCCATCGGAGAAGAGGAAGGATTTAATGTCAGAAGCGATGATGGATTCCATGGCGTTGCTGATGATTGGGAGAAGGCTGATTGGTCTGTAGTTGCAGGGATCTGTTTTTGCACCTTTAATGCAGAGTGGTAATGTTAGCTGATTTCCAAGTAGATGGCAGATGACCTTGAGCAAATGGGAGGATGAATAGAACAGGAGCAGGTTTTTAGGACACGTGGGCTGATGCCATCTGGATTGGTTGCAGAATTAAGAGTCGAGGTTTTACAACAAAATCTCCACCTTTTCGGGAGAAAAGGACACAGAATCCCAGAACAGCTGGATGTGACTGCGTAAGTTTGATACAGAAAGCGATGGGTTTGGGACACAAGTTTTAAAAGCAAAAATGGACTTTAGGCATTCAGCCTTTTCACGTGCAGTGTCAGCTGTGCAGCCATTTGAGGCAAGGGAAGGGATGGAAGGGGAACATACACCAGAAATAGACCTAACTAGATGCCGCCAGGATTTGGAGGAGGGAGACAGGTTTGAGAGTTCAGACTTGAGATTAGAAAGATGTTGTTTCCTGACTCTCCTCAGGATAGGCACAAACAAAGCCCACCTTGAATCCTGTTTGATGTATGCAAAAAAACACTCCAGAGATTCTAAGCCATGTGGCAAAAAGTTGTGTGGTCTGATGAGATGAAGATGGAAATTTTTGGCTTAAATGCAAAACGTTACATTTGGCACAAAACCCAACACTTTCAAAAGACCTCTGGGATAAAGTTGAGGAAAGGCACTGATCAGGGGATGGGTATAAAAATATTTCAAAGGCCTTGAATATCCCTTGGAGCACAATCAAGTCAATCATTAAGAAGTGGAAGGCGTATGGTACCACCAAGACCCTGCCGAGATCAGGCCGTCCCTCCACACTGGATGACCAAGCAAGGAGGAGACTGATCAGAGAGGCCACCAAGAGGCCAATGGCAGCTTGGAAGAGCTCCATGCCTTAATGGCAAAGACTGGTCACTGTGTGCACGTGACAACAATATCCCAAGCACTCCACAAGTCTGGCCTGTACGGTAGGGTGGCAAGAAGGAAGCCATTACTCAAACAAGCCCACCTTGAATCCCTTTTGAGGTTTGCAAAAAAAAAAACACTCCGAAGATTCTGAAGCCATGCGGCAGAAAGTTTTGTCATCTGACGGAACTATGATGGAATTTTTTGGCTTAAATGCAAAAGGTTACATTTGGCGCAAACTCAACACAGCACATCACCCAAAGAACACCATCCCTACTGTGAAGCATGGTGGTGGCAGCATCATGTTATGGGGATGTTTCTCATCAGCAGGGACTGTGGCACTTGTCAGGATAGAAGGGAAAATGGATGGAGCAAAAATACAGAAAAATCCTGGAGGAAAACCTGCTGCCCTCTGCAAGAAAGCTGAAATTGGGACGGAAGTTCACCTTGCAGTATGACAACAATCCGAAGCACACAGCCAAAACTACACTGGAGTGGCTAAGGTACAAAAAGATAAATGTCCATGAGTGACCCAGTCAGAGCCCCGACCTAAATCCAATCAAAAATCTGTGGCATGACTTGAAGATTGCTGTAACAGTTTTGTACAGAAGAATGGGCAAATATTGCCCAATCAAGGTGTGCAACGTTGGTAGAGACCTATCCCAACAGACTCACAGCTGTAATTGCTATCAAAGGTGCTTCCACCAAGTATTAACTCAGGAGGGTGGACAGCACCAAGATATTCTGGTTTTGTATTTTAATTAGTTTTCTGAAATTTGTAGAATTTGTTTTTCACTTGGAAGTTGTGGGTTAAGATGTGTAAATAAATGTTGAAAAAGTCTGATTTAATGCAATTTAATTCCAGGCTATAAGGCAACCAAAGATGAAAATTTTGAAAGGGGGGTGTAGACTTTCAAGAGGCACTGGAAATGATACAGAGACTCATAAAGTTTTGTGTACACCATCAATACACTTCAATGTTAGCTCAATTTGTCGTGCGCAGGACCTCAAGGCGGTACACGAGTTCTTGCCATGTTTGGCTCAGCATGTTTGTGTCCACCAGTGCGCATGCAACTGTGATCCAAGAACGAAGCTCTTTGACAAACCCCCACAGAAAAAAAATCAAACGGGTTCCATCTGGTGATCGTGGGGGCCAGGAGATTGGTCCAGCTCGGCTAATCCAGCGACCTGGAAAATTTTCATTCAGGATGGCTCGAATGACTAAGGCCCAATGAGGGGGAGCGCCGTCTTGGAGAAAAATGACATTGGGTTGGAGGTCTTCAATCTGTGGAAGGTGAATCCTTCCAACATGTTCATGTAAATTGCTGAGATCACTGTATCCTCTGCAAAGAAAATGGATCCACGAACAGACGCAGTCATGGAGAAGGCCACACCATACATTGACCTATGGACTGTCGCCTATGTGTACAATGACAACATGGGGGTTTTCAGAGCCCCAGATCCTCACATAATGCCGGTTGATCTTCCCTGATGCATGAAAGCAAGCTTCGTCTGTGAACATGACCTTTTTCAGGTAACCTTCATCATCCTGTATGCAACTGAGCATTTCCAAGGTAAACGGCCAGTGTTTGGGTCCATCATTTGATTTGAGTTCCTGCAGAATCTACACCTTAAAGGCATAAAGCTTCAGTGTTTTATGCGAAATCCTGTGTGCAGTGGTGGTTCGTAGTCCCAGTTCTCCAGATGGATGTCAAATTTATTTTCTCGGACTGATAGAAATTATTCACGCACTCGTTCAACATCTGCTGCACTTGTGCTTGGTCGACCGGTACTTTTCTGTTTCTGCCAACTTCCAGTCTCCTTAAACCTCTTGTAGCACTCTCTGATACTAGTCTGCGATGGTGGATTCCTTCCTTAAGGAATGATGTCTGGAGATTCCTTCCTTGCACGGAAATTACACTTAACTTGCGTGCCGGATCTCGTCTCGATGAATCATTCGATGCTCTGAGCTTTCTCCAATGGATCGCCATTTTCTTTTACATTAAACCACCAGACCTGAAAATAAAGAAAACTTTATGAGTTTCTGTATCATTTAAAACAAAGGGTATCATGTGTATCATTTGTGGTACTAAATATATTAACAACCAAAGTTGTACAGATCTTTTTGGAACACCCTTTATATCGTTTTTGGCTCCATCTCTCAATGGTGAAGAATCACTCAAAAATTATTTTTTAATTCTAGTATCCGGATCCCGATCTTCACCAAAATCAAATCAATTTTCACTTTCCACACAACTAACCTGTCCATCAAGTTTCTTCCGAATCCACACACAACTTTTTAAAATATCATTCACACAACCAAACAAACAGGGGTGAAAACATAACTTCCGTCCACCTTCAGTGGACATCAGCAAAGGGCAATAGTGGGTTGAAGCGCATACTCCAGGATCGTGATGTCCTTGCATTAATTTGAAGTGCAAGACAAAGCAGGTGAGCAACTACAGATCAATTAACTGTAAATTTCAACCTGGGATGTGAGCAAACAGTTTCATAAAAAACGGTCTGCCAAGACAACTCCACAGAGTGGGATACCAATGTCGGGTCGCAATGCACAAGCTGCTCATCACACTTGGCAATGCACACTTGCGAGTCCAGGGTGCAAAGAGCAAAGGCAATGGACTACCGAGCAGTGGAGAAATGTGATATCGTCAGATGAATCATCCTTCACCATGTTCTTAACAAATGGACGAATGCATGTGTGGTGCCAACCTAAAGAACTCCACAACCCTGAGTGCTTGGTTCCAACAGTGAAGGGTTCTTGTGGTTCTGTAATGTTGTGGAGCACATTTTCCTGACATTGTTTGGGTGCAGTCATTCCCTTAGATGGCGAGGTCAATGCCGATCACGACTTAATGGTACTGAGTACGCCTGGTGTTGGCTTAATGGTTGGGGTGGTGGGCTTGGGATCCCAGAATCCTGAGTTCAAATCCCACTCGGCTGTTGAATTAATACCAGGTGGGGTTGACTGCCTGTCATCCTTCTGATGTCGGCAAAATGAGTGCCAACTTGCTGGTAATCTGTGTCGGAGTGGCGACCCGTCCAGGATTGTGCCCAATAGCCAAGGAGACTCCTTAGGCAGCACCAATGCTCTGCACAGAGTGTGGTCCCAATGGATGGATGGATGGTACTGAGTGGTCATCTTCACCCCATGTTGCAGCATTTCTTTCCTGCCAGGAGGGGTGTCTTCCAAGAAGACAATGCCCCCATCCACAGAGCATGAGTGGTTGCCCAATGGTTTGATGTGCATGACACTGATGTTATCCAAGTGTCATGGCCTTCACAGTCACCAGATCGGAACCCAATCGAGCATTTATGGGATATTCTGAAATGATGCCTACATCAGCATTTTCCAGCAAAATCAAACAGGTGTGAGTTGATTGACTTTCTCATGGAAGAATGGTGGCACATCCTTCCTGCAGAATTCCAGACACTGTTGGACTTTGTGCCATGGCGCATACAGGCTGTACTGGCCGCATGTGGTGGCCCAATGCCCTATTAAGAGACTTTACATTGGTGTTTCCATTTTTTTTTGTCCACTACCTGTATGTCATGCTTTTCATACAGTCTGGCATCCTGCCTCACTCTCCAAACTCTCTGTCTTTTGCATCCAAGGTCAACTCCACGTGTGGTGAACTGACTTCCTCTACTCTCGAAGCAAATGTGAGGCACTCATTGGAATCCTTTCATCTACTCTCCCTATCAAGGCTGCAGTGCTCCAAGGCAGTGTTCTGGGCCCAGTACTATGCCTGACATTCATGAACGATTTATCTGACTCTCTGGAAAATCCTCTTCATCTATTTGCTGATGACTACACCCTTATGACAGGCAGGCTGCATCCTCTGCTCTCTCTTCAGACCTTGAGAAAATCACAAGCTGGTCAAACACTTCCAATATGACTTTCAATCATGATCTCACGATCTCACGGTCTCACAATGTCTCACAATGTCTCTGTCTCTCTCTGTCTCTGTCTCTGTCTCTGTCTCTCTCTCTGAAAGGACTGTATGGCAAACCCCTGCCACTCCCCCATCCCCCTCATCTGCTTTCTTAACAATCCTCTTGAAGAAGTTCAGTCACTCAACCTCCTGGATCTCACAATCAGCCACGCTCTTCCTTGGGTAAACCACATTTCAAAGTTAGCGCCCAAAAGTCAGTCGCTAACTGCGCATCATGCGTCATGCAAAGTCCTTCCTTGGCACACTTGAATGCCTATCCACTTACAAGGCCTTCATCTGCAGCTTGATGGAGTACTGCTCTCCCCTCTGGGCTGGCTCCCATGTCTCACACCTTGCTCAGATTGACACCGTGGAAACCAAGGCCTTCAAGATTATTGGAATCTCCGGCGATGAAGCTTAGTCTATGGGCCTATCACTTTTCCATCGCAGACAGGTGGGTGGTCTATCTTGGACTGCTTCCTTTCTGGTTTGTCCCCCTCTGCTCTTTCCATGCTTTGTCCTCCTCTGCTCTTTTGCACCCTCCACTCTTTCCATGCTTTGTCCCCCTCCTATGAACCCCTGCCCCTCACCCTAGCCCACCTCCTTCCAAATATCAGTTTTTCCTTTCTGAGAGTTTGCTTCTGTATTCATCTTGTCCACTCCAAGCATCCTCACCTACCCCTCATTCCTCCCCACATACATTATTTGTCCAAGTCTCCCTCTGTCCCTTGGCCTTGCTGTTCGTCTCCCCCTCCCCTCCCCTCTCTGTTCTAGCTGGTCCGCCAGATCTGTTCAGTGTTCTCGCTCTTCCACAAGCCTTGACTCTGTTTACAAAGAAAACCTACTTGCGGGTTTCAGAAGGTGTATCGTAGTCCTCCCAGGACTTGAAGTATCCACCTCCATTTGATGGTTGGGTTGGTGTCAGGAAGGGCATCCGGCCATAAAAAAATAAACAAAAAAAACATTGCCTCAAAAAGGGAACCATGATAGAAGATTGTCATGGGACCCACAAGGCTAATCCCTGCTCTTGCAGGGAAAAATGGCCTTATTGTGTGTGTGTGTGTTTAGACCAAAGTCGCTGGGGGTACTGACACCTCGATTACCAATGCCATGTTTTCCTTTTTGTATCCGAGTACTAGGTTTGGCCGCAGTGCTTTGTTTTCTATGTTCATGCTTGATATCATGATCAAGTAGTACGTAAACACCAAGTCCTCATTTTTAACGATCGCCTTTGGTTCGTGCTTCCGTGATTTTTCTGAAACGGTGGAATTGAGGTTTTTGCAGATATGCCAATGGATTAATCTGCATACTTTGTTGTACCTTTGTTTGTCTAGGTGTTTTGACATGAGTTTTGTTTTTACATTCTGAGAGATGGGGATTTTTGCTTTCTGTTTCTACCTTGCAGAACCTACACTTGACCGAATGACTCGATCATTTGTTCCTTCTGTGGGAGTAATGGAGATAAACCTGAACGCATTTTATGAGAAATGCCTCTGTGAAAGGATTGATTGAACGCTAATATATAAAAGGTAGAAGGTATGGGACATTGCCAGTTTGCAAAACTGAAAAAGTTTACAGAAAGTTGGAACTATTAGTATTTTATAACCTGTATATTTGAAGTGCAAATGAGTTGAGCAACAAACTTCAGGGCCATCATGTTATTATTATGTAAGGAAATATGGTAGATTTATTTATTTATTTATCCAGCCCATTTCCTTTCTTTCCACCTATACGCACAATGTACACACAGGTATGAACCCCAGACCCTATCTTCAGGATTAACACTCAGGATATATATATATATATCTGCTTATATGTTGCAGTATAACTGACAGGTCGACAGACATGTGCACAAGTATACAATTCCAGAATCAGTAATATACAGTAGAGTCAGTGCCTCCACCTCCCCATCATTAAGCCTTCAACATACCTTATTTAACCCCCAATATCCCCTTACCTTGGTCTGCTTTTATACCAGTGTCAACATTATTTGCAAATACGATTTCAGATGTCTCGTAATAAATATGCTGCATAAAAATTTGTCTTTATATTCCATTTATCAATTATTGTTTTCCCGTACTGATCATTTCACCAACTGTGTGTTGTATTTCAACCCATTACCAAAGCAACTACAACGGCACTCGGCAGAGCGCATACCTATGCCAGGCTGAACAGTTTATGTTTTGTTTCCCATTGATAGGCCAGATCTGGATCCGGACCTTAACCAAAATTGAAACAGCTTGTTTTTGTCACCTTCCAGACTCATCCTCCAAGTTTTGTCATAATCCATCCACAATTTTTTTGAGATATGGTGCAATATATTGTTTTTGGCCCCAATGGTGAACAATCACTTTTAAAAAAAAATTCTCGTCTCCAGATCCAGCTCTGGATCTTCACCAAAATCTCACCAATTAATCCTCGTCACAGACCCAATCTGTCCACAACTTTTTGAGATATCCTGCTTACAGACAGACAGACAAACAAACAAGAAATATGTCGTGCATAGCACGATACTTGCGAAATCCATAAAACAAATTTGACCTGAAAAATAATTGGTGGTTGAATTCAATGAAAAATAATTCAAAAAAAATTAATTCCAAATAAAAAAAAAAACAACAAAAACATTTGACCTTAAAAATAATTCTACTCGATAGCGATTCGGTTCACTTTTTAGCAATCCTACAGGAGTACAATATACGTCTTCATGTACCTGCAAAATAATAAATGAAATGAAATGATCCTCTTCCTTTGCAAATCAAATCCTGAAATGATAAGCAAATCCTTTGATCCTAAAAAAAAAAAATCCTGCAAAATCATTTGATCCTGAAATGATATGCAAATCCTCTTTAAATTTCAAGTCAATTGGATGAAAATTGATGGTTTCATAAATTAGGCCTATGTTGATCTTTTGACCTTGAGACCTCAAAAATAATTGGTGGTTCAATTCAGTGACATGATGTGAAATTCCTGTTCAAATTTCAAGATAATCGGATGAAAATGGACGATTCTAGAAACAAACCTAAGTTGACCTTTGACCTATGTTGGACAGACAAAATCACAGACCACACCACACAACGACCAAATGGGTTGAAAACATAACCTCTGTCCACCTTGGGTGGAGGACGTAAAAAGATACCGAGTGCATTTATTAATGCCATTATTTATTACTTGTGAAATCGAAGATTCGCAAGTCGATTGGTCGGTCTGGTCTGTGATTCTGTTTGTCTGTTTGCCTGTCTGTCAATCGCATCGAGGTCACAATTTCAAACCGATCTCCATGAAACTTCACCAAATGGTAGAGTTCGTCATAAGCAAGAAGCCTATTGTTCTTGAGGTCAAAAGGTCAACAACTTCGTCAAATTTTTTAAATCCTCAATTTTCATCTGATTGAATTGAAATTTGAAGAGGATTTGCAAATCAGGTCACCAAATTCAACCAATTATTTTTGAGGTCGACGTAGTCCAAAAGGTCAAAATAGGTCAAAGGTCAACAACTTCGGTGCAATTTCTAAAATCCTCGATCTTCATCCGATTGACTCGAAATGTGAACAGGATTTGCATATCAGTTTACTGAATTCAACCACCAATTATTTTTTTATGGTCAAATTTGTTTCTTCCTTATTTCTTATCGATTCACAGTATCGCGATGCAGCACCTCCTGCCTGACACCGTACCCGAAACGCAGTTGTCTCGACGGATCCGACTTTTGACGGAGATTAAACTCAGAAGCACAAGTAGTCAAGGAGGAGCTACCCAGTTAAATTGTCTTGGATCATATGGCCGAATCATCACATTGTCGTTCCTCGGAATGATTTTGCCAGCAAATCCAATCAAAGCATTTCATTCGCTTCTTATATAAAACCATAATAGTCCAGTAATTTCCACATCAAAACAGAATTCAGTGGAAAATTGCACCACAGCTGGGAATCCGATAAATGCTTTCCTTTGAAAAATTGAACTCGTCATTGGAATGTGGTGTTGGTGCGTTCCAAGTTGGAAGCAAAACAGCACAGGGAAAAACATTTGTAGAAGCTGTCTAATGAATGAGTGAAAATCCAACCACTGCGAATGAAGTCACCAATTTGATTTGGCCATCCGTATGCAACACCAAAGACTTCAAAAATGGTACGTGCTACTTCCCTGCTTGACGTTCTGCACTGAAAAAGGATAAGAGCATGGACAATCTCCATAGGTTGGCATCCATGGGGAGGAGAAATTCCTCCTTTGGAAATGCCCCGCTGAGTGCGGTGAGAAAGGTGGCGCCATTCATTGTTCGGCGTCGCTTGTACCCAGAGTGCCTCGGGAGTGATGGCACTTCCCCCAAGTTCAGGGGCTATGTTTGTCTCGTCTAATAGTCCCGTGTCATGTCTTGTATTTGTCTGTATGTCTATGTATGTCTGCCAGCTACACTACGAGTCTTAGATAATGTTAAAAAGAATTTGACATTAATGCAATGATGGATATGCATCCACCTATGCCAGATGTCAACCTATTGTTACTTTTGATCTTAATCAAAAGTCACATGAAAAACTAGAACGGCACTTGATAGAGCGCATGCCTCTGCCAGGCTGAACAGTGTACGTTTTGTATCCCATTGAAAGGCCGGATCTGGATCCGTACCTGAACCAGAATCAAATCGGTTTATTCTTGTCACCTAACCAACTCGAATCCTCCTAGTTTGGGCATTACTCGTCCACAACTTTTTGAAATATCATGATGTGCTGTATAATCGGTGTTGGCCCCATCTCTCAGTGGTGAAGAATCACTTTAAAAATTAACAAGTTCTCATATCCGGATTCGAATCTTCACCAAAATGGAATCAATTCGTCCTTATCACACACCCAACCTGTCCACCAAGTTTCGTCAGCATGCATCCATAACTTTTTGAGATATCCTGCTCACAGACAGACAGATAAACAAACAGACAAACAAACAGATTTGGGTGAAAACACAACGTCTGTCCACCTTTTGGTGGCGGAGGTAATAAAAGTTCCCTTGGAGAGAGACAGAGACAGAAAGCCAACATCAGATGCTTCGAACTCGAATTTTGATCTGCAGAATGATTTTCAAAGGCATATGACCTTTGACCTGTTCAAGCTAAAATTTAATCAGTTCATATCTGTATTGTCGTCAATTTTTTTTTTTGTGCTGTACCTGCGTGACGTATGGTTGAAGTCCCTTCAGCGGTTCAGACGTTATCACAGGAACGAAAATCTGCTACTTTCAAGGAAATGTCATATGACCTTTAACCTTTGCCCCCAAAATCTTATCATTTCATCTTTGTGTCATACTACATCCTTGTGCCAAGTTTGGTCAAAATATCTTTAGCGGTTCACAAGTTATCGTGGTAATGAAAATCTGATGCCTTCAGGTAAAGGTCACATGCCGTTTGACCTTTGACCCAAAAGATCTAACCAGTTCATCTTTGCATCATCAATATACCTTTCTACCAAGTTTGTTACGAAAAAAAAATAAATCCCTTCAGCAGTTCACAAGTTATCGCGGTAACAAAATCATCAGGCACGGACGGACGGACGGACCTTTGGCAGCGGAGGCATAAAAAGACTGGCCGGCTGCAGCATTACTGGGAGAGCTGATGCAGTGCCCCTGTAGGTTAGAACATGAATTTGGAATTTGCTCAAGGCGGTGGCGATTTTTCATCGAAAAAATTCCATGGGGATCCTTAATTAACACGCATGAGGTAATATTGGTCGATATATCCCAACGTCGACGTCCGTGCGAGGGATGGCACCACTCATTCATGTATCACTGCCATGCGAAGCACCATTCCGACAGTTTATAGCCAGGTCAGGAATCGAACCCAGACCGCATCCAGCTCAAACCTAAGTGGAACAACTCTGCACTATCTTACCCTGCCCCTAGTTTGCTATCTCAGTGTACCGCCAAAGCCCCCATAAAGCATGTTTATCCACTCCTGTAATAGAACACCGTGTCCACCAAAGTAACGCGCATACTTTGTAACAACAAGGTTAAGCAGGCTATTTCAGCAGTCTGCTTTTATGTTACCACTTGTAGGTAGTTAACTATTACTGTCAATATAGCTTTCCCGAACTAAAAACAAACCTTGAACCGCATCAAGTAAACAGGGCACTTGTTTGTATTTCCTTAATAGTCACGTCTCTCCTCTCGCTTTGTCTAAGTCTAACCGCACCGAAGAACCTTTCTCTTCGCCAAATTGCCTAAAAATGAGAGCATAATTCATCGAAGGAGGAAAAACTAGAAAGAGCAACTTTGTGGTGGTCGAGACAACATAGTGAATGTTAGAACTGATCTGCTGGCAGAGAGCTTAGGGGGACGCGACATAGATGGAAGTTTGAATCGTTGCAGTTTCACTCGGAATCGTTTGTTTGATTGTTTGATTGTTTGAGGATAACTTCGTATAGTCACACAGACGTTTTTTTCGGTGAGGTGAAGAACTCTTATTGATAACGAAAATGGAAAGATAAAGGCCGATCAAATTCCCTGATAAAAGCGACCATAAGGCGAAGGAACCTGGGTGACCTCGATCCAGTTTGTCTACATGCGGCACGTGCCTTGGAACCAACACCGAGATAAAGGAATCCAAACGGTTTGAGAGTTCAGCAAAGTAATAAATGATGATAAAATGCAGTAAAGCAACACTTGCACAAGTTGTTGAAGGAGAACTAACATGGAGTTAAAATGTGATGGTAAAATAGGGACCTCTGTGACTTCAAGTCCTCAACTCTTTCCCCCTTCCTCTAAACAACCCCAAGTCTCACCCCCCCCCCCACCACCTTCTAACCCCAACTCTGTCTTCCCTCCTCACCCTACCCCGTTCATAAAGCAATCGAGCATTCCCACATCAAAACAGCAGAGTATTTAACGCTTTCCCTTCCACTAAATGTCATCACCGACTTCACAAAAACCATGATCTAAAGCAGTTCCCACATGTCAGGGCCGTCAGGTCAAATTCACAATCCCGTGAGATGTGCGGAAACCCCATGGAATTGCGACTTGCCAAGTCACCACGAGACCCGAGAACAATTGTCTTCTTCCTGATACACACCTCGTTAAAAGTAGGCAATAATGGACGTTTTATTTCACAATGTCACGAGATTCCAGGAAATCCTCAAAAAAGGACCTTTATAATGGGTGTTGTGGTTCCTGGTTGAGTCAATGAAGAGAAAACAGTCGGAAATGAAAGCGAGGACCGACGTAACCTCAGCAGTAAAAGCCCTGCTTGAGAGAATGCCACATTTTTTATTTGGGTGGTGTATAAACAACAGAATGCTGCCTCAATCACAAGGCCCGTGATGCCTCTCACCTCAAAACCCCTTTTAACGATCGTTTTGTTCATTTCACACTGAAAGGGAAACTTATAGGGAGGGAATGGCAATTGTGAATGTGACAGCTCCGAAGCATGTCTTTGGCTTCGCATAGTGGGAAGCACCAACATGGCGGCTGAAGTATAGAAACTGTGAGTGGAGTCAGGCAAACTGTTCAACTGATGGGGGAACTCAGACACACCATGCACGCAATACTCCTTTTATAGTATAGACTAGCAAATACCACCGGTCGCTTCACAGACTGGAATACTAAAGGGGGAGGGAGAAAAAGAGGGGGTGGTGGAGAGAGAGGAGAGAGGGGGAGTAGAGGGGTGGGGAAGGGAAGGCAGATGTGTGGTGGAGCGTTAATTACCACCCGGCTGCGTCCGGAGGCGAACACCGCCCGCGCGTCCGGAGACGAACACCCACCCGGCCGCGTCCGGAGACGAACACCGCCCGGATGCTCCGGAGACGAACACCGCCCAGACGCGTTAGACGAACACCGCCCGGCCACATCCGGAGACGAACACCGCCCGGATGCGTCCGGAGACGAACACCCCCAGACGCGTTCGGAGACGAACACCGCCCGGCCACATCCGGAGACGAACACGCCCGGCCACATCCGGAGACGAACACCGCCCGGACGCGTCCGGAGACTAACACCGCCCGGCCGCGTCCGGAGGCGAACACGCCCGTCGCGTCCGGAGACGAACACCACCCGGCCGCGTCCGGAGACGAACACCGCCTGGATGCATCCGGAGACGAACACCGCCCAGACGCGTTAGACGAACACCGCCCGGCCACATCCGGAGACGAACACGCCCGGATGCGTCGGAGACGAACACCGCCCAGACGCGTTCGGAGACGAACACCGCCCGGCCACATCGGAGACGAACACGCCCGGATCGTCCGGAGACTAACACCGCCCGGCCGCGTCTGGAGACGAACACCGCCCAGACGCGTCCGGAGTCGAACACCGCCCGGCCGCGTCCGGAGACGAACACCGCCGCTGCATCCGGAGGCGAATACCGCCCGGCCGCGTCCGGAGACGAAACACGCCCTGCCGCATCCGGAGACGAACACCGCCCAGACGCGTCCGGAGACGAACACCGCCCGGCCGCCGTCCGGAGACGAACACCGCCCAGACGCGTCCGGAGACGAACACTGCCCGGCCGCGTCCGGAGACGAACACCGCCCGGCTGCATCCGGAGGCGAATACCGCCCGGCCGCGTCCGGAGACGAACACCGCCCTGCCGCATCCGGAGACGAACACCGCCAGACGCGTCCGGAGACGAACACCGCCGCCGCGTCCAGAGACGAACACCGCCCAGACGCGTCCGGAGACGAACACCGCCCGGCCGCGTCCGGAGGCGAACACCGCCCGGCCGCGTCCGGAGACGAACACCGCCCGGCCGCCTCCGGAGACGAACACCGCCCGGCCGCGTCCGGAGACGAACACCGCCCGGACGCGTCCGGATCGAAACACCGCCCAGACGCGTCGGAAGACGAACACCGCCCGGAGACGGACACGCTGACACACATTGACATTTATTAGTTTACATTCCTAACACCAAAAACTACAGACTCTATATTAATGAGTGCAGCAGCAGTTAAAGCTTTAAGTATTCGTGGCATTAACATGACCTACTCTCTAACCATAGACAATCTGCTGGCCTTCTCATCTACGACAAGTAGTATTACACTTTCGGACCCACTGGCCATTCCGCACACTTGCAAGGCAACGCGGCTTCACACATTCATTCAGCATAATAAGAGAATCTGGAGTGCATTGCGACATCCCCTTTGGCAGCTACTTTTGGCCATAGATCTTCAAGTCCAACACATTAGCACTTAATATAACTGGCCAAGAATACCTGCGATAGAAGATGTTGTGATGCACCCTGGTTTCCCCTAACACTCATTAACATCACTATACATTCCAAATTTCGGGTCACCTCCATTTATTTGTTCCCCTTTTCACCTGTCTCGAGAATTGCCTCCTGAATATGAATATATTGCCTTTTGACCCATCCACCTACATAAATATTGTAATGATTATGGGGGTTGATGAACTGATTTAATAGTACAGATAGGATTGTATAGTGTAGCATGGTCCGTGGACAGGTAGAAGCACTTCTATGTGAATAAGTTAGGGAATCTGTCAGCTTAAGTGTTACGTGTCACCACACGAGGGGTGGTGCGGTGTTAATTAGCTTAGGGAGTAAAAAATAAGTTCTCCTGTATGTGATTACCCTCTGTGATTTTTTTCCCGATGTTTTTATATTCGAAGCCAGGCCGTAAGCTGGGGACCGAGCTCCTGAAACAACAACAGAAGGAGAAGCCCCGGCTTCCCAGGTTTGGAGGCGAGGTGGACACGCCCCGGGGACGGAGGAGAGAGAGGGTGATAAAAAGAGGAGGATCGAAGGCGAAGTGTGTGCTTGGCGAGGGGGCTTCGGAGACAGCAGATCAAGCGGAGCAGATTGCACATCTGGAGTGATCGAGCAGAGCAGATTAAGCAGAGCCGATGGAGGAGGTGCCGGCCAGATTTGCGTGTGTAGCGTGTGGAGGGCTCCCGTCTGGTTCGGCGGGACACGCACGCAAGGTCGGTGCGAGGACCGCACGAGGCAGGTGACACCCACTCAGGAAGAGGTAGGCTGGCACGTTCGTGAGCCTGCGTGCGGAAAGCTGCTACAAGTGAATCGCCATTCTGCCCGCGGGTGCACATGGATGGTGGAGGCGCCTTCCTCCTGCGCTCGACAAGAGACGGCGCCATTTTGCTTGCGAGTACATGTGCCGGACGAAGCTCCCCATTACGACATCGACAAGGGCCAGCCCTTGGCCAGGCTGAGTATCAGTGTATTTAAAAAGGGGGGGGGGGTATTTTCATTTGTCACCCTTTGTCAGTGTTTGTGTCTGTGTGTGTGTGAGACCTCGATCATAGAAGTTATTTATTATATTCATTCCATTTCACCTTCATTATTGTTCTTATAAATATTTGTGTTTCATTTAATGTATTCCCTTTTAAAGAAACCGCATTTCGTGCATTTGGAGTGGGGTTCGTGGATCAAACCCCCTCGTGCTGTCCATCCTCCGTAATCCTCCTTCCGTTCCATTCCGAGTACTCCTTTCTCCATCCGCTGTTGCCCTCACTGGGCTCTGTTGTCTTCCCCCATACAGCGGTGTTGCCATCCGCCATACCCTTCGAGCATGCGCTGAAATCCATGTCAATGAGCGTGTCCACCTCCTTGGAATAAAGACCGCTCGACCGTCCAGGGAGGTTGGTCAGTGTTAGCCGCCTGACTACCACGAATTTAGGTAGTGGGATTCAAACCCCAGCACCCCTGCAACAATATGAATATTACAAAGCTCATTCCAACCAATGACTCACTGACTGATATTAATGTTCGGTGACATTCCAGGTGACGGTGACATCGAAAGCTGAAATTTTGCGTGCCGACGGACATCAAAGCCGATACACCAGGAAAAAATCACAGAGCCATCGGAAAGCATACATTAATGAAAATATAAATTAATATTTAAAAAATGAAAATACATAAATTAAAAAATAAATGCAGGTGAACGACCCGAGACAATGGGGAAGCATGGTTCGTTATTGCTTACAAAGTGCAAGCATTCCCCACTAGTATATATGTATATATACATACACACATAGATATACATACACACAACTTTTCTGAGGATATCCTGAAGACTCAATATCTCAGTGGGCTGTCACCACATAAGAGATGAGGTCCTTGGGTTTGGGTCCCGGTGAGCCAGAATTTTTCCATGCTAACCCCGCACAGGAATTCATTCCTATGTTATATATATATATATATATATATATATATATATTATATATATATATATATATATATATATATATATATTGTTGTGGGCTGGGGTGGATGGCGAGAACGACCACAAGGTGGGGAAAGCTTGCGTCGTCTCCCACCAAACTCCCCGGAATTGTAGGCAGTCGCTCGGATAACTCCGTGAGCCGGTGGTCGTTAACGACCGTGGTCGCCAATATCCAACCGCGTAGCGTAGGGGTCATTTGTCTATAACCAATTTACCTAATTAACGACGCGATTTCGACTACCGGGGAAACCACGCCCTCGGCAAGTCTTGCTCGAACCAGGTCACTCCACCGACTGCGGTAGAGTTCCAACTACCGACTACCAACTCCGGTTCGGGTGCAGCGAGCAGAAAACTGCCAAAGCCGTGCCGGCTGGAATGAACGGATTATCGGGGATAAACCCCGGCTAAACTCAGATCCGAACCATGCTGGACAATTCAAGAAGGGACAGAAACGGACTGGGAATATTTCTACAAATGTTTATTTACAATAAAAAGACAAAAAGACAAGACTTAACGCGAATATGCAAGAAGGAATATTTACAATGAGCAAATACACTTATTCAGATTTACCTACAAGGCGTCCCACACGCAGACACACACCACAAATGAAAAGAAACCCAGAGTCTTTATTGGACCCTGGCAGCCATGGAGAGAGACAAGCTGGGGGTCATAGTTGGTGGTGTACCTGACCGTCGAGGAAGGGCATGCTCCACATGCGGCACCTGACAAAGGTCGTTGGTCCGGTCCCCAGTCGCACGTAGGGACTCGTGGTTCATGGCGGAGCTCGGGTGGTAACAATCGGGGTCCACGGAGGGAGGTCAGGGTCGCTCTGTCCTTAAAACTCCTCGTAGCAGCCACCGTGAAACTCCAGCACCCCGTTCAGCCACCGTGAAACAAAACTGACTGGTTACAGCCACCGTGAAAGCAAACTCGACCCGTTACGGCCACCGTGAAACTCCAGCACCCCGTACAGCCACCGTTAAACAAAACTGACTGCTTACAGCCACCATGAAACCAAACTCGACCCGTTACGGCCACCGTGAAACTCCAGCACCCCGTACAGCCACCGTTAAACAAAACTGACTGCTTACAGCCACCGTGAAAGCAAACTCGACCTGTTACAGCCACCGTGAAACTCCAGAACCCCGTACAGCCACCGTGAAACAAAACTCGACTCCTTACAGCCACCGTGAAAGCAAACTCGACCCGTTACGGCCACCGTGGAAACTCCAGCACCCCATACAGCCACTGTTAAACAAAACTGACTGCTTACAGCCACCGTGAAAGCAAACTCGACCCGTTACAGCCACCGTGAAACTCCAGAACCCCGTACAGCCACCGTGAAACAAAACTGACTGCTTTACAGCCACCATGAAAGCAAACTCGACCCGTTACGGCCACCGTGAAAGCAAACTCGACCGGACCCCCTTTTTTACAGAGTCTCGGAGATTTATTGGCCTCTCTCC
>CM068955.1:179239053-179251816 GCA_035128595.1 Eptatretus atami | reverse complement strand
GCCCTTGGCGAAAACGCACCTCGCTGTCCGCCTCTGACTGGACAGGGTTCTCCGGCCCACCTTTCCGGGGCGGGGCCTCGGCCCCTGCCAGGAGACCCCAGTTACAGCTCCACGTGGCTTCGCTCTCGACAAGTAACAGTGTCAGCACCGCGAAGGTCATCGTAGAAGAGTTACAACGTTCGTGGGAGCCGAGAACTGGAACCGCGACACCCCCCTCTCGGCAAGTCAAGGGTACGAGCAGCCAGCGGTGGTGATGGGTGATGATGGGCCGAAGGGGTCATGCAGATGGGATGGTTTATTAGATATTAATAAACTAACTAAAAGAAATCGAAACGCACGCCTTTGATTCTTCCACTAGACAAAAGGAAGGGGATCTGACGACACACATACTTAACGACATAACTCACTTTTGGAACATCTGTATGTTGAATGCTTATGGTTTCCAGATCCGTAACAATATATATATATACATATAATATATAATATATATATATATATATATATATAATATATATATATATATATAACAAAACGAACTTACCAACTACATATCCATATGTTCTCCCATTTCAATTGTTTTTTCAATTTGTCCTATGTCTGACTGTTTCCCACTGCCCCATTCGGGACGATAACCTTCCACCCCCCATTGTTTAAGTCTTCCATGTAAAATTTTGACCACTGCATTAAAAAAACTAGAGTAATTCGACTGCGCGCAGTCGACGGGTATGCCTCCGCTCTCCCGCACAAACACTTGAGTATTGACATATTTGACCTTGACCTTTAACATATCTGGGCCCAAAAATCTAATCAGTTAATTTCCCTGTCTGACTTTACCTTTGTACCAAGTTTGATGAAATTCTGTCGAATATTTCTTGAGTTAGGGGGTAAAAAGTAAAATTTCAGAGTTTGACCTTGACCTTTGACCCTTGACCTTTATCACATCTGGCCCAAAATCTAATCACTTAATTGCCCTGTCTTACTTTACCTTCTTACCAAGTTTGATGAAATTCTACAATTTGCTTCTTGAGTTATCGCGTAAACGAAAATCCAGACGGACGGACAACACGGAAACATAATGCCTCCGGCACCCTTGGTGCGGAGGCATAAAAAATACTACCATCATGATGTGAACGAAATTATTTTATTTTTACATCACTCTTCATCACTCTTCAAGACCGACTCTGTGCTATGCACATCACTCTTCAAGAGTATACATCACTCTTCAAGACCGAGACGAAAAGAAGTCTGGCGATGGTGGCAAAGTGCATTGTTGTGTCGACCCTGCGATTCAAACTCTGCTCCTCATTAAGACAGCCATGTTATACAAACACAGGAGTACTTGCTTGCTTGTTACATCTCAACTTTCCTTGATGTGCATTTTTCACTTGAAGTTTTGGATTTTTTTCTGGTTTGATTGACAGTTCTCCAATTTCATGAATTATGGTTTGGAATGACAAGACTATCCAAGCAAACTTGACCCACGGAACGGAAAATCTGTAACACGAGTCCTTCGTTCGATCACAAAGGTATCCATCCAATGGAACCATACTCTGTGCAGAGCGTTGGTGCTCCCGAAACAGTCTCCTTGGCTATTGGACACAATCCTGGACGGGTCGTCACTCCGACGCAGTATACCAGCATTCTGGCACTCATTTTGCTGACCTCGGAAGGATGACAGGCAGAGTCAACCCCACCAAGTATTAATTCAACAGCCGAGTGGGATTTGAACTCAGGACCCTCAGATCCAAAGCCCACCACCCTAACCATTAAGCCATCCCAGGCATACAAAGGTATACTTTATACTTATTCATCACACAGACCCCCTTCATTCATTCATTTTGTATGTAGACTGTGGCTGTGCTGCTGATGCCGTGCCCCCTGTAGGTTACGGCAGGAATTTGCAATTTGTCCATGGTGCCGGTGATAGCTCGCACCTTCGGACCCGCTTGCCATCATGCCCACTTGATAGCTTCCTGGTGGAACGTTTTGCCATCTTTCAACTTTGCTTTCGGAGGGAAGCGTGGGGATTTGCGATGGCACGGAATCAACTTCAGTCCAGTTTTAATTCAGGCTTCCAGACAAATGTGAATCACATGCAGGCCAATCAGTCGGCAGCCTTCTTCTTCTACTTTCGTTTGCAGCACAAGGCTGTGGGGTATAGTAGCATCAATGGTTGAGGGAGCAGCTGTTTCGCTCATGCAATGCCACTTATAGGTTAGAGCAGGAATTTGTAATTTGTTCATGGTGCCGGCGATCGGTCGCCTACTCTACCCGAAGGACACCACGGGATCTTTAACATCGAACAACGAATGCCGGCAGATGGGACGTCCAGTTTAACGTCTATCCGAGGGACGGCACACCCATTGATAAATCACCCTGCCTGTGAAACACAAGGATGAAAGTTTGTAGCTGGGCCAAGATTTGAACCCAAGCTAGACAGCTCATATCTCGAGGCCATCCTGCCAGCCCACAAACCCCCCTTGCGTTGCAGTGAATGATTGTTTTGTTTTGTGCCGATGCCACAACTTCAACACATGTACCCACGGCCTTGCCCACACATAGTAACGTGGAAAACTACAACTCTCAACAGTACATTCTTGTGGTAGGATGAAAACCTTCAGTATCAAGTCGTTGCGACAATCAGTTGACAGTTCTGCAGTTAATAAAAAGCAGAGGCAGACCTGAAATAACACACATGATCGTGCAAAAACAAAGAAAATAAAAACACGCTCCTGCTATATAATTGAAAATGATAAATGGAGGCAGTTGCTCAAAGTAGTGTCTGGATCGCGCGATGCAATACGTAACCGAAGAGGGTGCAAAAGTCGAAAGAACAAAGTACAAGCATGTAAAGTACGTACAAGGAAATATTCAACTACTTGCATTGAACCAGGAGGGTGCTTTGTTACATGAGATCGAAATACCGACCGCGAATGCTGATGTGTACGGGCTGGACATTCCGAATAACCCCAGTTGTAAAGGAGTCGAGGAAAGCTCGAGTGTATTGTCCAACGGCATTACAGACGGACATCTGGACAATTAAGTCAATGCAGGATCTATGTCGAAATTAAAAGTACGTTGCAGTGGTGAAGAGAATTTTCAAAACTTTTATTGATTTACATCGAATCATGAACAGAGTCTGACAAGATGGGGGGGGGGTACAGGTAGTGCATTTACCTTCGAGCCGTTTGGTCTGGGTTCGATTTCCGACTCGCCTGTAAACTGTCGAGTCGGTACACGACGCAGGCAGGATGTTGCGTCGAAAGTGCGCTGTCCCTCGACCGAACGTTAGTGTCCCGTCTGCCGGCATCGGTTGGTGGAGGTTGAAGATCCCACAGTGTCTGTATCTCCAGCACCCTGAACAACTGACAAATTCCCGTCACCTTGACACAAACCTCACGTCCGTCCAAATGATTCGGGAAAGGTTTGGCCCAAAACCTTTCCCTGGCTGACCCCACATCAAGGTGGGGGATACTTGGTGCCACTGAATTAGTAACAGTAGTAGTAATGTTCGGTTTCTGCCTACACTGTAAGTAGCAAGTTGTCTGGCGTCGCGTATTCCTCGACACCAGATTAGACACCTTGCTATGCCAGTGTGGTTGCTGCGCGGGGAGCAGCTCTTGCACTATAAATACATTTACGCACCCAGGTGTTCGCATGTCGAAAGTGAACGGCCATCTTTGGTCGCGATGGGCAGCCCGAACGCAAGTCGTGAACAGAAGTATCGGCTTCAAATACATCTGGTACTTTTTATTAAAAACAAGTAAAGGAAAGAGCACAGCCCCGGAGATATTATGCACAAACACCCGGACCCGGTCAGAGTAACAAATATGAGAATGTGTGCCTGCGAATAGTCGTTACCGGATAAGGAGACATTTGATGTTTTATCCTTCAATGTTCACCATAGTAACTTCAACATAGCAAACCAGTGCGGATGCAAGGCTAGTAATTTAAACTAAAGTTCCAACTGTAAACCAGGACATCTGTGATCAATCAATCAGTCTGGTAAATGTGGGATTTCTTTTCCACCAACAAGTTTAAAAAAAAAAAAAATAATAATAATAATAATAAAAACCTCATCAGAACAGCACAACGGACAGAAAGAAACATGCTAAACAAAACTCAACAACCCCTAAGAGGAAGTATGCTTGAGGATCAATATTTTCATCATCAGTCTGGAAACAATAGTTCAATCAGACAGGATAATATAAGCAATTCGTTCAGCAACATCATCTTTCACCGAATTAATCGCAACTTAGTGACTTTTAGGGTGACGAGTGCGATGCTACAATTCCTCATGTGTTTTGGTCTTGCAATCCAAGGTCATGCCTGGAACTCTTTGTCCAGCTTCGACAGTTGTGTTCGGAAACCACATCAGAGGGACCAAGCTTTCGGTGCAAACTCAATTGGTTATGGACGGATTCGGACGAAATGTGGTGGACAGGTTGGGTGTGTGACGAGGATGAATCGATTAGATTTTGGTGAAGATCCGGATCTGAAGACTCTACAATTTTAAAAAACTTTTTTCAAAGGAATTCTTCACCATTGAGAAATGAGGCCAAAAACGATATACAACATGATATCTCTAAAAGTTGTGGACGGATTCGGACAAAACTTGGTGGATGAGTTGGTGAGGTGGACAAGGACAAGCCGGTTAGATTCTGGTTCAGATCCGGATTCAAATCCAGCCTACCAGTGGGATACAAAACGTAAACTAATCAGCCTGCTCGAGGTATGCGCTCTACCGAGTTCCGTTATAGTCTTATTTTATTTTCGCTCCATCGGGCCTGGTGTGATCTCTGAATGTTCACTTTTGTTTCGGCCATGCCGTTCACACGTGTATGCATGCAGGTTCTTACTGCCAAGTGACTTGGAGCCTTTTGACAGGTACCCAAGCCAAACTCCAAGTTTCTGCAACCGATGTGATCTGGAAATGATCGGAAAGCCGCCAGTGTGTTAAGCAGTTGAAGAAACGTTTCAGCACAATCACGATGGCATCATTTGGCCAAAGAGCACGTAATCATGGTAATAATAGTAAACAAGTGAGTTAAAGAAATACTGCACACATTACAGTTTCAATGCTTCAATTCGATGCATGTCCATGTAGGTTCATAGCTTAATATATATAAAACACACACACACACACGTTATTGTAAGTACGATATAAGATGACCGTGTACTCAAATAAATGATGCACAGGCACGATGACGGGCCGAATGGCCTTCCACCGCACCAAAGTTCCTTGTATAAAATATTCAATTAAAATACAGTCCAATCTTATTGAAGGGAACAATCTTTGAGTTGAATTTCGATTAATCAAACAATTAAATAATTGAGAAGATTGTTGGTATTTCAAATGCAGGAAAAAAAGGAAAAAAACCCTTTTGGCAAGATCAATCAATCCTTGACTTTTATGCCAGGCCATGGATTTATTGATCAACCCTTATTTAAACATTGTACACATAGATGTGTAATTATATAATTACTGTTCATACCCTGAAAATTGTTGGATTGAACTGCTCGATACACACACACACACACACACACACACACACACACACACACAGACCACACACAACACACACACACACACACACAACACACAGTCGTGGCCAAAATTATTGGCACCCTTGCACTTTTTTCAAATAATGCCCCATTCTTTCCAGAAAATCGTTGAAATTAAAAAATCTTCTGCGATCCACAAATGTATTCCTTTGGTTTGCAGTGGAACAAAACAAAAACAAGCTGAAAAAATTCCTAAATCTGAGCTTACTCTTCACAGAAATCCTAAAATGGCCCTGACAATATTATTGGCACCTTTTAGAAGTTGTTAGATATAATTAGATTTCAAGCAGGTGATTCTCCTTTACTTTGGAATTGAACTCACCTGTGACGAGTTGCAGGTGCCTGCAATTTAAAGATCACTCATTCAACCATTTTGAGTAGAGAAAAGGAGTCGTTCTGCTGTTTTGTGTGACTGTGTGTACCACAACAAGCATGGAAGAAAAAGAAAGAAAACCTCAGAATTGTTTGAGGAGTTCAGACTAAGATTGTAGCCAAATATGGACAATGTCAAGGCCACAAGTTCATCTCCAGAGACATTGATGTTCCTGCGTCCACCGTACACAATGTTCTCAGGAGGTTTAAGGCCCATGACATTGTAGCCAACCTCCCTGAATGTGGCCGCAAGAGAAAACTTGATCGAAGATTGCAGTGAAGGAGTGTTCGAATGGTGGAGAAAGCACCTCGATCAACTGCCAAACAGATTCAAGCTGACCTTCAGACACAAGGTACGACAGTTTCAACTCGCACCATCCGTCGCCAACTCGATGAAAGGGGGTTATTATGGTAGGAGACCCAGGAGGACCCCATTGCTAGAGAGAGACATAAGAAAGCCCGACTGGAGTTTCCCAAAACACACCTGAACAAGCCAAAATCATTCTGGGAGAATGTACTGCGGACAGATGAGACATTGAGACCAAATTAGAGCTTTTTGGAAAAGCACATCATCTCTATGTTTACAGAAAACAAAACTAGAGGGGGAGCACTCTAGAGTGCAAAACCTCCGCCGCCAATACTGCTGGGTGACTTAAGTGAACCTGATATCCTATTCATTGTAGGTCAAAACGGATCAGACTCTACTGAACCACGATTGAAATAAACTAAACTAGATCGACGCGCATGTAGAAATGCAAAAAAGGAAATCGAAATTTTTTTGAAAAAAAAGTTCCAAAATTTGTTTTTTTTTATCTAACAAATTTTTTTGGGGTGTTGGAAATCACTTAAAACATGTAGAAATGCAAAAAAAAATTCAAATATTTTTCAAATAAAATCGAAATTTTTTTGAAAAAAAGTTGCAAAATTTTCTGTTTTTTTTTTCTCTAACAAATTTATTTATTTTTGGTTAGAAATCGCTTAAAACATGTAGAAATGCTAAAACCAAAATTCAAATATTTTTTCAAAATGGCCGCCATAGCGGCCATATTGGACTTTGGACCAAGTCCAACATCTAATGGCATGATCCTTGGACCATACCGAATCCCCCACCAAGTTTCGTCGAAATCCGTCCAGGAGTTTTTCGTAATACTGTTCACAAACAAACAAACAAACAAACAAATAAAAATGGCCATAGGGCCAGGACTTGACGAAATTCATCGCTCATGTATTAATATATGCGCGTAGCGTGCGCAATACGCAGTGTACACCCATCAACGTGTATAATAACACACACTATCACTATACATCTATGTTTTAAGTTTCAAATGAATCCGATAAGATTTTGCAGAGTTATTGAGAGAAAAAAAAGCAGGCCCGGTGCGGCTTATATTGCTGACTTCACGTGCGTATTGCGCGACGCCTACTCATAGGTTTTTTTCTAGAATTGCAATATGAGAGAATAGATCTGAACCCGAGGTTCAGATCTGCGATGAGAGGATTGTGTAATATTAGAGGCCGAGGAGATTCGTTTTAAATTCCGTTAAATTGTTCACTGTGAATGGTAATTTTTCTGAATATTTGGTGGCATTATGATTCATAAATGATCATGACTACCATGAAAAACCGTAGATAGCACTTACCATGTTAAATTAAAATACCTGTCACCTCCGTAATCCGTAACGGATGTGACCAATTTTTAATCCAGTCAAAGATACTCCCCTCCTCCGTCCGTGTTTCAAATTTGAAAGGAATCCGTTAAGATTTGGCGGAGACATGAATTTTTGAAAATCGGCCCATGCTAAAAGATACGGATTTTCGCGATTTTCAGGAATTTTTCCTGACCTTGACCTTTGACCTTGACATGCCAAAAGTTATAGGGTTCTATTCTGGTGGCCAATAAGTCCATTGGTAAGAGTTCCATGACATTCCGACTCGAAATGCGACCTGTAGAGCGAGACGTACACACAAACAAACAAACAAACAAACAAACTGAACCGACCAACACTACTTGACAAAATCGTAGATTTCGTCAGTAACAAACAGACAGGGGTGAAAACAGTAACCTCCGTCCATCTTCGATGGCGGAGGTTAATGAAGCCTTCAAAGAAATGAACACCTTCCCTACAGTTAAACATGGAGGTGGTTCAGTGATGTTTTGGGTTGCTGTGCTGCCCTGGCACTGGGTGCCTTGAAAGTGTGCATGCATCATGAAATCAGGAGATTACCAAGGCATGTTGGAGCACAATGTTAAACCCAGTGTCAGAAAGCTGGGTCTCCGTCGAAGGTCATGGTCTTGCAGCAGGATAATGAACCCAACACACTTCAAAAAGCTCCCAGGAATGGTCAAGACAAAACACTGGATTGTTTTGAAATGACCAGCAATGAGTCCAGATCTAAATCCCATTGAACACCTGTGGGGAGATCTGAAAACAGCAGTTGGGAGAAGGCACCCTTCAAATCTGGGAGAATTGGAGCAGTTTGCACAAGAAGAGTGGGACAAACTACCAGTCGATAGGTTAGAAAGCTCATTCATTGTTATAGGAAGTGCTTGACTGTAGTTATTTTGTCCAAAGGTTGTGCTAACAAATATTAAGTCGAGGGTGTTAATAATTTTATCAATGCAATTTCTTTTTATTTTCTGATTTAAGAGGATATATTAAGTTCTGAATCAAAAACAAAAATTCTGTAATAATAACAGTGAAATAAAGAATTGCAGAGACAAAACACTTTTATCAATTTCAACTTATTTTTTGGAGAAAATTGTGAGTTATTTGAAAAAAGTGCAAGGGTGCCAATATTTTTGGCCATGACATATATATATATATATATATATGTGTGTATATATGTAGAAACATGTGGAGTGTGATGGACACTCCCCCGATCTCCATTGGACATCGTACTATACCAAAGAGTCATCTCCAACCCAGAGGCCTCGGCCCGGCGACTGTCAAACTGACAAAGATTACAGGGTCATCATCAGTTAAACATCAAACGGAGTTGCGCCTATCGGGATTTTGGGCTTCTTTGCCCTAATCAGGACGGCATACCCATAAATATCTCACCAATGATGACCACATTCGTTGTTTAAACATCAGACGCATCTTCTGACTGTTATGGTGAGCATCGCCATGAATTATGTCTCACATGGTAAAAACCACATAATCTGCAAAGAACAATCATCTGTCCGCCACCCAGACGATTGTTCCCGCTAATGCAAACCATTCAACCAGAAGGCACGTGATGTGATCGGCGGGTAAATCGAACCATGTGGAATGTGATGAGCACTCCCCCGTTTTCCATCAGACATAGTCCGACACAGTCCTACATTGGACATTTTCGATTTACCTGCTGAGCGACGAATGTGGTCATCATTGGTTAGATATTTATCGGTATGGCGTCCTGATGAGGGCAAATAACCCCGGAATCCGAATAGGCGGCTCCGTTTGATGTTCAACTGATGTTGGCCATGTAATCCTTGTCTGTTTGACAGAGTCGCCAGGTCGAGGCCTCCGGGTTGGAGGTGATGGTTTGGTGTTGGGCGATGTCCAATGGAGATTGGGGGAGTGCTCGTCACTTTCCACATGTTTCGATTTTCCCACCAATCACATCACGTGCCTTCTTGTTTAATGGTTTGCAATTGCGGGACAATTGTCTGGGTGGCAGACAGATGGTTGTTCTTTGCAGATTATGCGGTTTTACCTTGTGAGACATAATCCGTGGTGTTTCTCACCATAACAGTCAGGAGGTGCATCTGAATTATATCTATGTATATATGTATTTTTCTCTTCGTCCCCCTCACCCCCCAGCCCACTTTCTTCAGTACATAGTTGGGTATCCAAGTCGTGCTGATATGAATAAGAACTAGCATCCGTTGAAGACAAAGTCTTCGATATCCCCCGCCATAGTAAATGAGGACAAGTAGCAAAAGGCACCAGTTCAATTTATTCTTGATGTGTGTACCAAATTTCATAAAGAAATAGTTAATAGTTTTGCAACTATGCTCTGGAAACAAAGGTTAACCTCAATTATTTCTTAATACCCAACTTGTTTCCATGGAAAGTGACAGAAATTTTTTTGGGGGAAATCTCTAAATATCAAAAGGCACCAGTTCACCACTTGCTTGATATGTGTACCAAATTTCGTAAATATATCTTGAGGGGATTTGTAGTTTAGCTCCGGAAACAAAATGTGACGGACGGACGGACGGACGGAACCCATTTCTATATCCCCCGCCAACTTCGTTGGTTGGCGGGGGATAATAATGGATTGCTCATAAGAGTCTTCACCAACTACGACAACTACTTTATCGGCCACAATTATTCCCACCTCCTCGTGGTGTCCATTTTGGTCCAAGTCTTTCACAAACTGACCAGTCAGGCCTGGTGTTTCACTGAAAGCCACAAGCTGGGCATAACGACCAAAATTGTTACTTTTGAAATCTCTTATTTAGTGTTTTTAAATTTGTTATTTATTTTATGTACACTCGTGCACATATCCTTCTGCTCGAGGGCTACCATTCCCGGTGCCCTTGTGGCAGCCACCTCCATCTGCAACCTAAACTTGTAACTCTTGTAAATAAAACCTGTGCAGATGTGTGCTGTGTAAAAGACAACCTGTGTGTTGATCCCCTGTCTTTTACGATGGTTCCTCAAATGGGGGCCCACAAAAGGTTAATCCAACACTGGTGCCCACAGGGATTTCTAATTCATCCTCGGGTGCCGGCGATAACTCGCTTACTTGTGGCGAAAGACACGATGGGATCTTCAATGTTTACAAACTAATACGAACACACACATGCACTTTATTTTGGACTAAAGAACGAAATTAATCCGGGCAGCAGGGAAGAGTGGGTAAAATTTTGTCGTCCCCCCCCCCCGCCCCCCCCCCGACTTCCATTGGGGGGAAAAGGGGGTACAACCATCACGAAAGGCATGCCCGATAGTTCATGCACGTGTAGTATTAGTGTGAACTTATATACTCTCATTCTTAGTAGTACAGGACATTTTTTAAAATTGTACAATGAGTACTTCATCGACGCACAACACTGATATAATATTCCACCGCTAACCACGCCCATAATCGGTCTAATTGGCCCTTGGGTAAATGTGTCTCTGGCCCCACCCCAATCAGGCTGATTGACAGTCGTAGTCCCGCCCATCTCTCTGATCTCTTCTTATTCCTTTCCAAAGGAATACAGTTTTCCATACTTTTTGTGGAATCCTTTCAAGTTATTAAAATTTCAATCACTTTGCACCTTCCCACGATAAAATGCAGGAGATTGGTGTTTAACCAAGTTCGTAGCTTCAACCAATTTTGAGTTAGGCTGTCTGAAAAGAATAAGAATAAGAAGTGTTATGTTTGTGGGGGTAGATGAAGGAATTTTATAAGAAAGCAGCATTGTGTTGACTTGCTTGGCCCATGGACGTGTAGGAGACATCTCAGTGTAACTATGTACGGAGACTGTGAGCTTAAACATTACGTGTCACCACACGGGTTGGGGGGGGGGGGGGTGCAGTGCTAATTAAATAGAGATTACGGATAATTTCCCCAGTATGTAATTGCCCCTCTGACTTTTCCAAGATGGGCAATGAAGGTGGGGAACACATCCCTAAAACAACAAGCGGGCAGAAAGCCCCACCTTCAAAGGGTGACAACAGGCGAAAAAACGCCCTCAAGGGGATGATTGATGGGCGTGACGTGAGACGCAAAAGGAGGTAGAGGGCATAGGAGGCGAGTAGGCAAGGAGGAGGGGCACACGTGGTCGAGGGGACTCTGAGGACACAGAGGATCTCGCTTTTGCTCTCAGCACGACGAAGGCTGCACGATTCTCGTATTCGTGCTGGAGAATTTGCGGCGTGCTGGGCAAGGCGTTGGCTGTCCGACTCAAAGATTTCCTCGTCGTGTGGACCATTATTGTGAACAGACTGAGTGTACGAGAGGAACGTCGGCACAATCGCTCTGGAGAATGAAGTACAGCGTGGTTCGTGAGCCGTGACGTCGAGTGCCATCTCCTCGCTGCCTGACGAACGGCTTGGCGCCATTTTGTGGGGTGCGTCCATGAAGCGCCTCGATTCAAAGCTCCCTAAAGACCATCTCTGGCACACAGCTAAGTGACGGGGCAAAAGAAGGATTTTTCTTTGGTTAATTTCCCCTTGTCTGTATTTAAGTCTGTGTGGAGGCGCCTCAATTCGATTTAGATTTAGGTCACCTCATGTTTTTCTTTCATTATTACGATTGGTTCGCAGGCGCCAGCAGTGACCACTATTTTCGTTGTGTCTGTCTGTGTGTGACTCTCTCCAGAGCATAGCTCCGTGACGTTTGATGTGATCTTCATGAAACTTGGACACAAGCTAGATATCATGGTCTAGTTGTGTCTTTTTGTATGAGGGGCGTCCCACGCCCCTCGTGGGCGGAGCCACGCCCACTTGAACTTTTTATTTATTTTTATTTTTTTTCTTGATTTTTTTCTCGCAATTTCATTTCCTAGAAGCTGTGCGTAATGTCCATAAGTACAACATATAAAAAATCCGATTTGATTTGGTCAATTTTGACGGAATAGATAGGTTTTTACGGTAGGGCTTCCTCAAAAGCTTCCACTAACTCAATTGTACCTATCGTGGCATTGTTCAATAATGTCCGCGAACCATCGTCGCCTCCCGGCTAGTTTGAATTATTGTTATTAAATTATTATTTATTCAATTTGCTTGTTTCCGTGTACTTGTGCCGTTCTGGTACATCGCTTAACTGTTTTCCCACGTGCGCGTTCATCTCCGAGTCTCGGATGTAGGCCCCCAAAGGGAGAAGTTTGGCCATCCGTCCAGCTAGG
>CM068955.1:179197476-179225490 GCA_035128595.1 Eptatretus atami | reverse complement strand
CATCCTGTTTTGACCCCTGTGATCCTAAATCTCCACCCCATGGGGCATCAACCGGCGGTCAAATCCAAAAGATCGTTACATATTTAATGCTTCTATATAAAGTTTCATTAAAAATGTTTATAAATGTGCCCTTAATTGCATTTCTCGGTTTTTTGACCCCACTTAAGGGTACGGGGCCAAAATGGCACTGCTCTTGCACATTCTTCCCATGTGGTGATCGTAACTACCAAGTTTGGTGAGTTTCTGCCCAACCGTTTAGGAGATAGCGTGACGGATGGACAGAGCCGATTACAATATCCTCCCATTTTTATTATTTTTTAATTTTTTTCAAAAAGCATGGGGATAAATATACGTGATCAAAAGTCGGCTGGTAGGGAATCGCTCCGGCTCACTGAGGGTCACATGACCAAAGACGATGGCACGTCACATGATCTCGCAGTGGCGTGATCCTCCGAGTGTCTCTCGGTTTTACAGTGGTATGACTAGAGAAGGGTCTGTGGGTTTAAGTATTGCATGCTTCCAGTATACAGTCGAAACTGGTTATAACAAGCATTCAGAACATGTTTTTCCTCAATGTATATTTACCCCGAATTCATGATCCATGTGGCCTGATGACCCGGAAACAAAAAATATTGTTTTGTCCTTGCAAGTCGCACGCAAACACAAGGCCATACTTGAGAAAATCTTCGAAATGCAGACGAGATCGCCAAAATTAATGATCCAAAACACGAAAAGGAACGATCCTTTTGTTATCGCCTGTATTTTTTTTGCGTTGCCCTCGTGGTGAATTGCACTGCTCATTGATGACGCTGAGCAACAGGGACTGAGACATGCAGATGTGCAAGGCTTGCTTGGACCTGCCCTTTTGGAACAGTCCGAGCGAGAGAATGGAGAGATTTTTTTTTGGAAGCCGATTTTATTCTTTACAACAGTGTTTTGTATACCGAGTAAGGCACGCCTTTTTCATCATCCTACTGTGGGGGTGGGGGGGGGCAGGTTACCTGTGTGTGCACGTCTGATAATTATAGAATTGAAAATGGTAGAGCCAATCTCCACCAAGTTTTTCATACTTGCTCAGGGTACCCAGAGTCAGGTCATGGGAACAAAGTAATCCCCTCATCCCCCACCCAGCCCCCTCCCATCCTCCCGTGATGGTGGGGAGACGACTTGCGATTTTCGCCTGTGCAAATGGTTTACTAACCCCTGCTGAAGAGAGGTGAGATTGGGGTTGGGGAAACTATGCCGATTCTGGAACAACCCCCCCCCTGCTCTCACTCCATGACGGAGCGGGTATTACCTTTCTATGAAAAATGTGCAAAATGACTTGTTCTGTACTGCACTGTGTTTATTATGTCGTGAGGATATTTAATGCAGATCAGACATAGAATAAATAGCTGTCTCTCTTGCAGCCAATAATGTTAAATCATTGCTAGTCATTATTCGATCAACGTATCAAAAGGGAAAGATGTTGACTTCACACGATAACTCGAATTGGATCTGTTGTTAAACGTGCAATGTGGGAACACGTTTAAGAACATGAGAATCACTTTCTTTTCTGTTTGTTTTTTTTTGACTTCGGTTTACACGTTCCAGATGCTCCACCTCAGTCATCGTCTTTGAATCATAAATTCCTCCTCTCTGTGTTCCTCCTAGCAACCCATAACAATGTAAACAGTAGTTATATATATATACATATATATATATATATTTTTTAAACTTTTTGTTTTTACATTTAAAATAACAGGACCTGCAATCTGTTAAATAGTCCAGCTCATTCTGATCATTCATTCTTCATTACCCTCGCCAGAGGAAAGGGTATTGTGTGTGTGTGTGTGTGTCCGTCCGTCCGCACAAAACTTTTGTGGTTTTTTTCTGCAACTGCTTGTTGGATTGAGACAATTTTCACCAGAGGTGCGATTACTCATCTAGAATGGTCTAATCATAATTATGGTGTCTCAGGTCACGTGGGTGTGGCGGCCATGTTGGAAAAACGGTTAAACTTTGGACCTCTGTATCTCTGAAACCGCACCAAGGAAAAAATTGAAGCTTGGCACACGGCAAGTACTCTTCATGGGGAATAAGTGTGATATATATATATATTTTTTAATGACGTCATAGGTGCCTTCATTATGATGTCATACATGTACACGTAGAATGCTATATCTGATCAGTATGAACATTTTTGAGGGTCATATATGGATAAAATGGTCCACAGAAAGAAAAACTGATGATGTCATCAATCACGTGATGCAGCAGCCATTTTGTTTTATTATTATTCTTTAAACCTTCAAAAATCTTCTTCCCTGAAGTGCCTGAACAGATCGAGGTGAAGCTTCATACGCATGACTGCCTATCCATGAGGAACAAATGGTTCACACATATGATGTCATACGTCACATGGTTTGGCAGCCATGTTGGATTTACCCTAAAACCTATTTTAAAAAAAAATCTTCTTCTCCAGAACGGCTGGACAGATCGAGGGGAAACTTCACAAAAAATGTTGCCCAAGCCATGGGTGTGCAAGTTTGTGAAGGAATAATTGATATGTCACATGGTTTGGCAGCCATATTGGATTGAAGAAAAATATTAAATAATGTTTTCTCTGGAACCGCTTAATTAAGCGACATGAAACTTCACAATTACGATCCAGTAATTATTTTATTTATTTATTTGAATAAGGTTCACTTGGCTGTGCCTGGATGGATTTGACGGTGGAGGAGTAACAGCTGAAATTTTAATCCTATCCAGGTTCCTCCTGATGACTTCATCTTTGCCTTTTGCTTGTTTGGGTTCCTTCTGATTACACCATGCCTGGTGTTGGCTTAATGGTTCGGGTGGTGGGCTTTGGATCCTTGGGTCCTGAGTTCAAATCCCGCTCAGCTGTTGAATTAATACCAGGTGGGGTTAACTCGGCCTGTCATCCTTCCGAGGTCGGCAAAATGAGTGCCAGCTTGCTGGTATACTGTGTCGGAGTGGCGACCCGTCCAGGATTGTGCCCAATAGCCAAGGAGACTGCTTAAACAGCACCAACGCTCTGCACAGAGTATGGTCCCAATCTCTTCTCTTCTCTCCTGATTACACCAATGCAGGATTTGTACCTATTTGGTATTCCACTTGATTTGAATTGAATTTATTTAAATCCCATTCTAAATTTGATTGAATAATGAATAATAATAATAAAATAACATCATGGGTCAGGGTCAGGTGTCCGATCAAAGCGGGGGTTGCATCAAAGTTGAACGTCTTGGTACCCAGTCATCACTGCCAGCAGTTATGAAGTGGCAGTTCTAGTTATAGCTCTCAATTACGTAACACACCAGTACACCAACACCACACAAAACAAGTCCTGGTGAGGGTCTGCAATCTCTGATTGCTCTTTTTCTTGTTTACTTGATGTATTTAGCTACTTCCAAAATCCAAGTGCAATCCACTTCATCAAATGTATAAAGCTTATAAATATTAATAATTAAGCCTGCATACAGGATTCACCCCAGTGCCTGCTTGCAGTCTGCAAACATGCCGGGTGTGTGCGCGCGTGCCTTTTATGTTGTGTATTTTTTGTTGTTTTTTTTAAAAAAAAGAACCACTTTCATTTTTGCAAAGTTTTGATGGGAAGAATCAAAGCCTTGGAATTATAAAAGCAATAAATAGGAGGTTAATGTTGTAAAAATGTATTATAATTTGGAACCTCTGCCATTCACTTTGCCTGCAAGTTGTTGTCCCAGTGTGAACTGTTGTCATTGACAAAGTTAATCTCATAAGAAAATTACATCAATTGGTGTGGAAATTTCACAGCAGTTACCAACGCCAAAGTCAACGAAGGATTTGTCAACTGCGAGACGATGAAGGAATTCCTAGAAAATAAAATTATGAAAAGTTTATGAAGAAAGGAATGAGGGGTGTAACGGCGTAGTCGTGGCTAAACCTGTTCTTGCAGATAACAATAGAAGTTGATATTTCTCAGGGGCATGTACATCTTGCATGAAACATGTACAGTCGTGATGGCAAATGAGGAAATGAAATGAAAAGAGGAAGCAAACCAAAAGGTAGAGGTAAATAGGCTAGTTGTCATTGGTACATGCTTGGTGTTGGCTTAATGGTTAGGGTGGTGTGCTTGGGATCCTAGGATCCCGAGTTCAAATCCCACTCGGCTGTTGAATTAATACCAGGTGGGGTTGACTCTGCTTGTCATTCTTCCGAGGTCGGCAAAATGAGTGCCTGCTTGCTGGTATCCAGGTGGGGTTGACTCTGCCTGTCATCCTTCCGAGGTCGGCAAAATAAGTGCCTGCTTGCTGGTATCCAGGTGGGGTTGACTCTACCTGTCATTCTTCCGAGGTCGGCAAAACGAGTGCCTGCTTGCTGGTATCCAGGTGGGGTTGATTCTACCTGTCATTCTTCCGAGGTCGGCAAAATGAGTGCCAGCTTGCTGGTATCCTGTGTCGGAGTGACGACCCGTATAGGATTGTACCCAATAGCCAAGGAGACTGCTTTGGCAGCACCAACGCTCTGCACAGAGTATGGTCCCAATGGATGGATCGATGGTCATTGGTATGTGGGGTCCACAATCTTAGAATAATCTGCAGATAGGTTTGTTGTTGTGTGTGTGTTTAATATTTCACTGGTCAAATTAATACATGGAAACAATCAACATACACAATCATTGCAAATGGATGCAGAGATGGACAGGGAACAACCATTATTCAAAGAAAAGGCTCTTCTGTACTTAAAAAAAAATGTATTTGCATTGTAGTCAGAAAGTTCCTGCACTCTGTCGATAATTATCGTATTTATATGGTAACAATAGTTGTCGGACTGTACCTAATATTCCACCGTTAACCACACTCATTTCGGTGTGATTGGCCTTCGGGTAATTGTGTCACCGTTGCCCCGTCCACACCAGGCTGATTGAGAGTCGCGGTCCCGTCTTCCCCTCTTGGCCCTTCATTGCCATAAGCGTACGTACACAGCCATGCCGACTTTGAAATGCTTATTTTGTGTAAAATGCTACAAAGTTACGAAAATTTCAAGTCGTCATGGACCTTCCCACTATAACATGCAGTAGATCCATATTTAAACCAAGTCCTTAGCTCACACCAATTCTGAGTTAGGCTGTCTGAACAGAAGAAGAATAAGACGAATTACATTCGGCTATTTTGGCTCCGTCAGTTTTCCAGCTGAGCGATCGATGCCGTCCAAGGGTTTCATGAGTGATATGGATGTGAAATCCTCCACAGATGACTGGAAGGTACTTCATAGGTTTATAAGTTTGTATCTTGGTGAAAATGTTGAGGATTTGTGTTGTATTCAATCTATTGGAGTATCCATGCCATCCCGCCATAGGAAGTCTCCCATCGCGTTGTTGCCTACCTTGTAATAAAATAGACTTGATACAGCACCACATAAATCACTCGAATGCCAGAAGTCTGTTGTTCTGAATAAGCACCATAATTACCTTTCATTCGCAAAGAACCCCCCCCCCTTCAGTTGGTTATTTCCCCCTTTGAGGATGTCGATGGCTAGGCTTCTACCACTTCTTGGAGAAGCAATTCAATTTTTTTTTTGACAAGTCTGTCTTCAAGATGATCATCATGGTCAGCACATTGGCTTTGTTGTGTTTTCTTATGTTAACATTCAAACAGGTTTGTATTCCCGGAGTGTGAAGTAATTTTCCCCGCCTAAAACTCCCTGTGCACACCCAGAGTACAACCACCAGTTTTCAACCCATTCCATACAGTAGTTCGTGAGTGCATAAAAACAAACTCAACAATAACAAACCAACAAGCATCATAGGCTGTGTGTAACTTACAAATCGTCAACTTGACCTCTGATCGTGTCTAATAAAGCTGTCTCGAGAGAAGGTAGCGACGCAAACCAGAAGTTTTACGATGATTCTGTAGCAAACCATCAAAAATCGAATATTTGACCCGTTGTGACCTTGACCTTTGACCGATTTTGACAAAAATCTAATCAGCGCTACATCACCCTCCTGAATCACGTGGTGTAATTTGACATTGGTAGCTTCTCCTTCTCGAGTTAGCCAGATTAACGTAACGTAAAGTCACACTCCACGCCCCCCCCCCCAACTCGAAAGGACGCCGGGCGAGCGCGATGACGTCAGCGCGCACACGCAAAACCTCGCACGTACGAGCCGTGACGCGGCGGGTGAAATATTTTTATACAATTTAAAATGTCTCCAAAACATCCGATTTTTACCAAGATTTTGACAACCGAGTGTTAAGCGTCCTAAGCGATCGCAAAAACCGAAGAAAATAAATCGAAGTTAAAACGAACTCGTAACGTCGACCAAAGCAAATATATACTCCATTTCTCCACAGGAATTTACGGAATTATTTAATATTATTTTATAACACTGAAATTTTTAAAACAGCCGTAACTTGACGATACACACAAATTCCCGAATTTCCCCGATCTTCCAAACTCACGCTCCGTCAACAATACCTGTGGTAACTTTCTCGAGTTATCATGTTTTGGTGTTTGACTCACGTGACCTTGACCTTTGACCGATTTTGACCAAAATCTAATCAGTGCTAGCCATCACCTCTGAATCACGGTTGTAATTTGACATTGGTAGCTTCTTCCTTCTCGAGTTATCGTGGCCTACAAAACAAACACAACACAACAAACACACACAAACACACAAACAGATGACGGAAGTCATCAATATTGTTACGAATTTTGAATTCAATTGCAACAACATACAGGTTCCCTTAGTCAGCTATGTCGATAAGTGCATGTTCCCTAGATAGCTCACCTTTCATTGTTTAAATGTTCAGAGATCGATTAGATGCGCTGCGGATCGATTTAATAGTTAGGGAACGAAACAATGGAAAGGTCCCTCCCCCCTCTTCTGCGAAGAGGAAGAAGAACCCTGCGGTGACGTCAACTCCCTCCCACCGTGGTTGAGCGGGGGGTGGATCACGAGGGCATGAGTCACGCCGGGTGCGGGAGGGGGTGCAAAGGATAAAGAGGACATCTTTTCTTTGTTCGTGGAGTCCCGTGGTAGGCTGAGTTCGTGGGCTGAGTTCGTGGAGTCCCGTAGCAGAGTTCGTGAAGAGTCCCGTTCTGAGTCCCGTGTGCAGTGTTGTGTGCTGAGTCCCATGGGAGGAGTAAGCCTTTTGCTTCGGAGAGAGCAGTCGTTCAGCAGGCCATCGGGTCCTGCTTGGCTTGCTTGGCTTGAGGCCTTCGGAAGCTTTTTGCTTCGGCTGGCTCAGTGAGCTTCGGCTGCTGCTTTGTTTTGGAAGGAACTTGAGCCGGTTGTTGGGCTCGAGCTGCGAGTGGAGGCTTCTTCCTCTTCTTCCTCTTCCTCTTGGTTCGTGAGCTTTTCTTCTCCATTTTTGTTTCCCGGCTTGGTGCGACGCATCGGCCTCTTCTTGGAGTTGGATCCTCGGGGAAGCGACGATCGACAGGAAGGATCGGCGCCTCGTCTCACCGGCACGTGTTGAGAAGCGCGGAGGATTCGCGGGAGCTCGGGAAGAGCGCGGCATTGGATCCAGCTCGCTCTCGCTGGAGCCCGGGTCCGGACAAGTTGAAGACCACACGAGGTGGAAAGGTTCGAGTCAAGCTCTGAGTTTCAGCTCACCTGTCCTCCGAGCTGGAGCTCTGATTAAAGGCCTCAGCCACCGTTTCTTGGTGTGTGTGTGTGTGTGTGTGTGTGTGTGTGTGTGTGTTGTCGCGGCGCGCGCTACGTGTGTCCGTGGGCCCGTCTAATAAGTAGGAACTGCTGTTAAGTGTAAATGACTGTACATAGTAAGTAGACGGTTGTAGTTCTTTTGTCGTGCTTTTGTTGCTTGTATAATTGCATACGTGTTTTGCCTTATTTAATTGCATTCGTGTTTCTTTATAATAAATGTCCTTGTGTAAATTTAAACCTGCTCGTCGCGTCCATTCCTCATTGACTGAACATTTCGTGTGTTGGAGTTAGAAATCGTTGGTTTGCCGTAATAGGGGGACATTTGGACCGACGGTTCTCGGCGATTACGCCGCTCGGAATCGCGCACGGACAAGCTCGCCTCAGCGGTTTGTTCCGTACGAGATCCGTCGAGGGTGGAATACCCCGGTATGGATCACGTGGGTATTTAGGTACATTGAAGATTGGCAATCGACCCTACCCCACGTGATCTGCCGATTGGCGTATTTCGGTTCTTGTACAAGGACCCGTCGCTCGGAGTTATCCGGGCGGCGATCTATATTCCGGCGATCGGTCGGGCCGACTCGACTTGCGGTTCCGTACAGAGCGTCGGTTGGCGGCCGACCCCCCGGCCAGAAACAATATACTTACGAAATCTTTCGATTTCGTAAGTAACAAACAGACGGAAGCGATCAATATACTTACGAAATCTTTAGATTTCGTAAGTAACAAACGAGACACTTCTCAAATTACAGATACAGTAGTATTGTCATGCCGATGGTCTACTAACACAGCCCCGCCATACCAAAGAGATATGCTTCGCGAATGGCCAAATTGAAGGGCATCGCGTTCGATCCAAATCCCGCCTGTCTCTTAAAGCAAATGTTCAACAAATTCCATTTCCCCCAGGGATTAACCAGACAGGGCCAAAACGGTTTGCACTTGTGAGAATCATCTTACTATCATTCACGGACCGGTGTGTGTTTGTTTGTTTGTCACGCTACTCCTCCAGTTCTGGTCCGATTACATCCAGACTTGCTACGCAGGATCATCATGACCCCCTAATAGTGTGTAGGTGTGTTTTTCTTTTTATCTTTGCCGGTGGTCTTGAGGAGGGGTGGGGGGGAGCAAATTCTCGATATAAATGTGCATCGTGTAGCATCGCTCCAGGAGGGAGAGGGTATTACAAGTCCCCACTTTTTACAGTGCTGTATTCCCTGTCCCCACATTTTCCAGTGTAGTGAGGTGTTTTGAATTGAAAGCAGTCGGTATGTTTTTGCTTCCTACACATAACCCGGGTTATTTATTTTATTTTTGGGAGTGATTGGGGTAACTGTCATTTGCCTACACACTGCTCAAATAAAGGTATATGTCAGGAAGAACATGTTGCATGCTTGGAGCAAGATCCACCCATATGGCAGGTACCCTACTAATACTACTACTACTACTACTACTACTACTACTACTACTAGTAATCAGGTGATACTTGACCTTAACAAATAAGAGTTTATTGAACGATACAGGACAAGATGAATGCAGAATCCTGAGATGATAGGTAGACGGGCTCAAATGAATAAATGAACAAGAAAGACGTCGTGCAGAGTATTATACTTGCAAAATCCCGAAAACAAATTTGACCACAAAAATAGTTGGTGGTTGAATTCAGTGACATGAAATGTAAATCGTCTTCAAATTTCAAGTCAATGGGATGAAAATTGATGATTTTAGAAATCTGACAGTTGTTGACCTTTGGTCTATGTTCACCTTTTGACCTCAAAATCAATAGGCTTCTTGCTCATGAGCAACTCTTCCATTTCATGAAGATCGGTTTAAAATTGTGACCTGTAGGCGATTGACAGACAGACAGACAGAACCAGACAAACCAATATATTGTTACGAATTTGCCGCCCGCCCAGCGTGCGGACAGCCGCTTTAGCCAATGGCGGCCGTCTCGCCCACCGACGGACAATTCAGTCGCGACTTTCCGCACACGCCGAAAACCAGTCACGGGTGTGCTCCAAGCACACACCACGGCCTAGTCAACACTCTACCGCGCGCCGACAGGGTCAATCGCCGAATTATCGATATACTAAGTATTCGCGCGGGGCAGACCACCGAGAGACCGTACCTCAACGAAGGCCTGCTTGGACACGAACCGCTTAAGCGGTTCGTTCCGTTCTGGGATAACCGAGCGTGTATTATTCGCCAGGCTCGTTGGACCCAATTCTTTTATCGGCTATTAAAAAGCCCGCTATTACCGAGAGCATATGGCGGTTCAATAGGAAAGAGGACATGACGAACGGTTAACATTCACACAAGGACATCATATATATTATAAAAACATTATTAAAACGACACGTACGGTAATGCAATGAAATTGGCGGGAAGGGACAAGACACGAACAGGCAAAGCACTACAACCGTCTAATTATTATATCACAAGCACTTATACGGTCCTATCTATTGGACTCGCGCCACAACTTCCAACAAATAAAAAAGAAAAGACCCCCTCATAGACACAGAGGTCAGCCTGATAGGCCTTGAGATGACGAAATTCGGACCGAAGGAGTTCCACGAACCGTTGCAGGTGTCCTGCACCCTCGTGGTGACTGGCTTGGGCGATCGATGCCCTCCTCACCTGACTGACGCTCCACCGACGCCTCCACGCCGACTGACTCCTCACCGACTGAACGCCAACACGCGGCGCTCCGTTCTCCGTTCTCTCCGCAGCTCCCACTCCCACCAAACCAGCCCGCGCCCCACGGCCTCTCAACTCGCCCTTTATCTCAGCGCTACGCCCCCCCTCTCGCAGTCGCGGGGGAGAAAATTTCCGGGAGAGAGTCGGGTTATATATTTAGAATACCGTCACTTCTGTACCAGTTCCGAGGGAGAATCTAGAAGTGTTATTGGAGCTTCTTCTTGTTCTCCTGAGGCGTAGATTATTCGCTGCAGCGAGGTTTGTGGTGTGGTTGTTTGTGGTGGCGTGGCCGGTGGTTGGCGTTGTGGTTGAGATGGGTTAGGTGATTGGCGGGTGGAGAAGGTGTGAGGCGATGTTGGCGGTTGTTGTATAGTGGTGAGGATGGCGTGGTTGTTGAGGTGCGGTGTGGTTGTGGAAGGGGTTGGTCTGAAGCGGTTGTGAGCGATGGTGGTGGTGGTGGTGTGGTGTGAAGCGGTTGATCCAAAATAAACGAGCAAAAGAATAATGGCTAACTCAAAATCACAGCGCTGATAACACGAATAATTCCTTTACATCGGTGGGAAATCTATCTGAACACACACTTAAGAGAACTGATATTGGGGATATCCTTTATGGTGTCCTTTGAATTTCCACACGCCGTAACAATATTGTGCTGCGAATCTCGATTTTGAAAAATAAATACACTTAACGATACGTTAATACGTAACAGCCACCTGACCGAACAGGAGCCTGGTTTGAGTTCCGCAGTCGTGTCGAAACGACCAACTGTCCACAGCCCCGAGCAAGTTCCTGGACTTGTATGTCACGTACAAACTCATTGGGACGGTGTATTTAATCGAGCGATCTACCAAAGGCGCTCGTGCGCTTCCTAATCTGGCCGAGCAACGCAGATCGCGAGCGCTTTCAGCTGGATGAGCCGGCTCGTCTAACGATACCGAAATCACTAAATGAGATCACCACAATGGGCAGAATCCAACCCCGAGACCAGGTACAAAATATTTAACAAATAAATGCACAGGAGAACACATGAAGCATGAAGCCTCATATTACATGAAGCAATAACAACCAGTATATAATAAATGAATTGGTAAATAAATCCGTTTATCCCTTCCTGTCGTCGAACAACCAAAATGTTGCTGTATTATTAACAGGTTTTTTTTTGTGTTTTTTGACACATTGGTGAGGCTTGTATGAGAGCTAACACACAACACACACAGCATGGCGAGAAGGGAGAGGAAGGACAAAACTGGGAACAGAGACATTAGGAGATCTGTGAAAAGAGAGAGTGGTGGAACATGAGGATACAGATGGACATACAGGGACTTTCAGGAAGGAAAGCACGAATTTGAAGGAGGTGGTTTGGGTGGATTAACGGGGGAGAAAAAATCGAGGATTGGAGGGGGTAATAGGTGGTGGTGAACACTGTTTTGAAGGCCTGGAGGGAGGAAGGGATTGAACAGAGTGAGGGAGTTATTCCAAAGGCGGAAAACAGAGGAATGAAAGAGTGAAGGTGAGCAGTGATTCGGATTTTGGTAGTTTTACCACAAGGGGGTTGCTGGCGGATCTTGACGCCCTGCGGAAATATGGTGGGGACAAATCGCAGACACAGCGAAGGGGGGGGGGGTGAGACTGGAGAGGAGACTTGGTAAATTTTTTGGTTCTTATGTTGGTAAAATAGTCACCAAGGTAAAACTTGGTAAAACAGTTCTTATCTTAGGGCCCGTTCACCCACTCAACGAGAAACAACAGTGGAATTCAAATAACAGGCCGAGAGGTTGATTGCAAACCAGGAGACAAGCTTTGCAGGAGTCCAGAAGCAGAGTTGATGGAGACTCTCTGGTGCAACCCGTTGTAAAAACTCCTCAAGCTCCATCATTGTGGCCTCAAAGCCTCTTTCTCTGGGGATTTATTGTTCACAGCTCTGGCAGAGACTCTTCCTGCCGATCTTAAGCCCCGTCATCCAGCGTTATTGTCTGCTCTGTCTCTGTCTCTGCTCTGTCTCTGTCTCTGTCTCTGTCTCTGTCTCTGTCTCTGTCTCTGTCTCTGTCTCTGTCTTGTCTGCTCTGTCTCTGTCTCTCTCTCTCTCTCTCTCTCTCTCTCTCTCTCTTCTCTCTCTCTCTCTCCTCTCTCCTCGCTGTCGCTTCCTGTCGCCTCTCTGTCGCTCTCTCTGTCGCTCTCTCTGTCGCCTCTCTCTCTGTCGCTCTTCCTCTCTGTCGCTCTCTCTCTCTGTCGCTCTCTCTCTCCTGTCGTCTCTTCTCTGCGCTCCTCTCTGTCGCTGTCTCTCTCTGTCGCTGTCTCTCTCTGTCGCTGTCTCTCTCTCTCGCTTTCTCTCTGTCGCTGCTGTCGCTGCTCTCTCTCTCTGTCGCTGTCTCTCTCTCTCTGTCGCTCTCTCGTCGCTGTCTCTCTCTCTCGTCGCTCTCCTTCTCTCCTCCTCTCTCTCTATCTCTCTCTCTCTCTCTCTCTCTCTCTCCTCTCTCTTCTCTCTCTCTCCTCCTCTCTCTCCTCTCTCTCTCTCCTCCTCTCTCCTCTCCCTCTCTCTCAGAATTGCAAATCGATATCAAATATTTTTAAAAAAATCCACACCAAATTGTTTGATAAATGAGTTGCTTTACCTTTCCATTTTGTACGAATGTGTTTCTATTCCTAGAACGTTCCTTATAGACAATATTTTAGAATGCTCTTCAATGGTACAGTTTCAGGTGAAATAATCAGAACAGGGAGAACGATAATGGCACTCGGTCGAGCACATACCTCCCCAACGCTGAACGGTTGATGTTTTGTATCCTACTGATTGGCTGGATTGGACCTGAAAAAAATCGAGTTGCCTTGTTCTTCTCAACTAACCAACTCATTCACCTAATTTTTGAAATATCATGAAACATATATATATATATATATATATAGTTTTGGCCCCATCCTCAATGGGGAAGTAGGTCAGGTATGGAAGCATGGGCTGGAGCAGCGCGTCGCTGCATCCACTTTTCACCAGTTCTCCAGGGGCCTCTGTCTGGCCATACCCACTCAAATGCCTAGCCTATCTCTATCTTCTGAGGTTCCAATCAACCTGCTGCAAACACGAGGCACGGGTTGGCATTGGCCTCCTCCACTTACGAGGCTCCCTCACTGAGAGAATCTGTGAGCAGGATCAGCATCAGGAAAAGGAGCCACATGTCCATACATCCATAGCTGATGCTCACGGACTATCCAGGTAACAAATATCATCTGGATCTCTCTCAGCAACCGCTTGTTGGACACAAAGTCTGACCAGCGATAGCCAAGGATTCTCAGAAGAGAGCTGGTATCAAAGGAGTTAAGTCTCCATCTCAGATTGTTGGTCAAAGTCAAAGTTTCACATCCACAGAGCAAGACTGGAAGCACCAAGGACTTAAAGACTCGAACTTTCATTCTCCCGCACAGGTACGACAATGCCACACCATGATCCAGTGAATCCGTGATCCCAGGCCTGACCCAGACGTCTAATGACCTCTGGCTCACAACATGCGGAGACATGAATATCACTGCCAAGGTAAGTGAATCTCTCTGTGACCTCAACATCCTCACCACAAATAGGTACAGACAAGATAGCAGCATCCAAGATGTCATTGAAAGCCTGGATCTTAGTTTTGACCCAGGAAAGCAACAATCCCAGTGACTCCGACTCCTCATTCAGCACCTCGAGGGCCCCGTAAGGATATCCAGCATCTCCGCAAAGATGACTGAATCATCTGTGAAATCAAGGTCAGAGATATTGACATTCCCGAACGATGGACCACAGCTTGATCTCGACGACATCCTCCCAGAATCCAGTCCAACAAGCTCTGAAAAGTGTGGGGGCCAGTACATACCCCGACAATCTCCCGTAACAACTGGAAATAAGTCGGAGATGGAATACCACACCTCACAGCACTCTCAGTCCCGGAGTGCAGTTCAGAAATCATATTTATCACTCTTGGCGGAACCGACAAATAATGAAATCCTCTAAAGAGAATCCCGGTTCACTGAATACAAAACTTTGCGGAAATAAACATAGGCTGCAAGCGGCCCCTGCCGAAACTCTCATCTGCATTCGGTGATGACTTGAAGAGCAAGGATGCGGTCAATCGTTGACCTCTTTGGTGTAAAGCCCAACTGCTCTGGACGCTGGTGCTCAAGCAGATGGTGGTGAACCCAATCAAGAATTATCCGAGCAAGACCTTGCCCGGCACTGAAAGCAGTGTCACCCTCAGTAGCTGTTCCAGTCCTGGCAATCACCCTTCCCTTTCCAGAGAGAGGACAACAAGGTCCTTCGTCCAGTCAGTTGGGATGATCTCTGTGCTCCGAACGGAGCATAGAACTGTATGCAACGACATGAGTACAGTACTCCACCAGCCTTGAGAAGTTCAGCATGGAAGCCACAGATCCCAGGATATTTACCCCCTTTCCACTGGTTCACCACAGCCTGTGTTTCTACAAACGAATGTGGTTCACAGTTGATTGAGCTTCAGCAATGGGATCGTGATACCACGACATACAACTCAACAGCTGGTGAGTCAGCTTGATACAGCTGCTCAAAGTAACTGCCAGCAGGCTTTCACTTCGGAATCCTCTGTCAAGAGCCCAACACCCTCCACTCTAACTGCAGTTCACCGATGGACAGGCTTGGAGGAGCACAATGCATAAATTCCTTTGGAATCAGGACGAGAATCACTTGACCACAAGTAATGCTCTACCCCATCACAGATTCCTCGCACATCGGCCTCCTTGTTCACCCTCAGTGCACTTTCAGTTTTAACCTTAACCTCCCTGAGCAGCTCAACTCTGCCATTAAGCCTGGCCCTGTGACTCCAGTCAATGGTATCCAGTGTCCCTTAGGAGACAAAGTTCTTCTTTGCCTGACAGTTGGGTTTCAAGCCATCCACCGGCAACATCAAGGATGGTAGTCTTGAAGGCACTCCACCATTCTTCAGACCCCCCAACTCCCCACTCAGCCTGTTCGCAAACTCGTCAGCTACCATCTCATACTTGAGCTTGCCAACATCCAGCCGAGGTTGGGATGGTACCATTCTCCTGCATTTGAGCTGCAACTTCAGTGTTGCAACAACAAGCCTGTGGTCGGTATTGAGGAATTCAGTACTCCACTCCGGTAGACCCTGCAGTTCTGGATCATCCTCCAGTGACCATCAACAAGCACATGGTCACTCTTCTTTGCCACACCACCAGCGTTGGATGCAGTGCCCCTATTACTTTGCCACACCACCAAGTCCAGCGATGAGCCTGAGGGTACTGAAACCATGAACCGGCCACCCTAAGTCCATGACTTCTTGCAAAGTCAAGGAACCTCGTGCTATTATGGTTCACAGTTCCTGGTTCACAAGAGTATCTTGCCTGGGGCACTGATTAACCATGGACTTGAGCGTGACAAAGAATGCGTCCTTCAAGATGAGATCACTCGCCTCAGTCGGAGCATACACAGAGACCAGGGAAACAACATCCAAGGAGTGACCAATCCTTCGTCTCATCATACGCTCATTGACCGGTGTTACCTCAATTATCATGGGAGTCAGCTTATTGGACACAGCGACAGCAACTCCTTGGGCATGATGACCATTATTACCAGACCAATAGTAGGTGTAACCACCTGTCATGATATAACCACTATCCGGTCTCTGAACCGCAGAGAGTGTTGCCATACCGATGTTCAAACGCTTGAGCTCAGATGATAACAGAGACAGGTGATCATCCTCTCTTCGGGATCGGACATTCCAGGAACCCACCTGAGGAGACCGCCTTCTGGTGGACACCTCAGCAACACCCTGCTACACACCACCGCAATCTGACCCAGGGAGGTTACTCCGTGCTTTTCCTCCTTTCATCAAATAATGGGGGTCCCAAAGGCTTTGCCCCCATGCCGTCATCCGGTGAGCTGCCCTGCATTGTGGATTTTCAGTTTTATTTGCGTTTTCTTTCATGTTTTTTGTTTTGTTTTGTGGAATGAAGTGTTTTGTGATGGCTGGAGTGCAAATCCTGCCACCAAAATCCGAGAAAAAGGTAACTCGACTGCAGGAGGTCCTGAGTTTAAGCCCCCGTTAGCTGTTGAATTAACACCAGGTGGGGTTGACTCAGCTTGTCATCCTTCCGAGGTCGGTGAAATGAGTACGTGCACTGGTAATAGGGGCACTGCATCAGTGGCACAGCCACACCCTCAACCAATGATGCTACCTGCAGCCTTGTGCTGCATATGAAACAGGAGGGGGTTTTAAGGGGTATCCCTTTCCCCTCCTCACCCCCCACCCCCTACCCTGGTATTTTTCATATATATATATATATATATATATATATATATATATATATATATATATATGTTAATATTAATGTAAGCCTTTTCTCTTGTAGGTATGAAACCATGATCCATGTGAGAATAAAATGGCAGACCAAAGTAATTATCTCGTTGAAAAACGTGCAGTGATGGATGTGTGGGCTCACAAATGACTTCACACAGGAAAGACTACGCTTGATATTTGAAACGACTTTGATTCTTCGTTTACATCTATACCTCTTGTGTGTTCATTACATTAATTCATCAAGTTCTGTGGACGGGGTAACGGGACTTTGTAAACACCCTGTACATACAGTAGTTTGATTAGTGAGGTTGCATTGTCAAGTTGACTAACTGTCTGAAAAAAAGCTCTTGTTGTGGATCCAGTGTTTGGAGAGGTGAGGTTCTGGCCTGAAGGGGTCGAAACCTGTGCGGAGGACGGGATCAAGCTAATGGTCCGGGTAGTCATAAAATCTACCAGTTGCTTCCAAGTTAATACGGTTCTTACTTTAGGTGAACAACTATTTTGAAGTTTGCAATTGAGATAAAGTTAAGTGTGGATAAACTTTGAGTCCCCCACTCCCAAGAACTCCCCTTTTTTTCCAGGTGATTGTGATTTCTCCCCAACCCCTCTCCCTCACTTCTTTTTGTTTGTTAGTTTTCAGTTGGATTGTTCCTTTACTGTTTCATCCCTGCTTTCCACTTCCTCTCTTTGCTGTGTTTCATTCAGATTGTGGGCAGCTTGCTTGCTCACAATGAGGTGTTCTTCTCCCACCCTTGATCTCTGTCTCTGTCTCTCTCTCTCTCTGTGTGTCTCTGTCTCTGTCTCTGTCTCTGTCCCTGTCCCTGTCCCTGTCTCTCTGTCTTTGTCTCTGTCTCTCTCACTTCGATCTGATTATAAATTGTCAGATCGGTGGTTCACAGGCAGGATGTTGCATCAATGCGGGCACCGGCCCTCAGATGGACCTGAAGCTGGGTACCCACCTGATGGCATTAATTAGCTTGCGGACATTAAAGGATACCACAGTGTCGTTTGTAAAGAGTAGTCGAGTTACTGCCGGCACCCTGGACACATTGAAAATTCCTTCCTTGACCCTACCACTGGCAAAGCAAGGGCATATCACCAAATGTATTTATTTCCATGAGAATCTTAATTTGTCTGCAACTTAAAATGACTTCTGATTCTCTTACTGAGGAGTATTCATCAGGTTTGTCAAGGGTTAACTGCACACACATAAAGTTATTCCAAATATGTAGTGCACTTTTATTTCTGGAAATTTAAACATCACATAACGGTTTGATATCTTTCTATTTTAAAGCTTTTTACAAGCCTGGTGTTAGCTTCACGATGAAGGTAGCTGGCTTCAGATCTTCGGGTCTTGATGTTGAGCCCCTGTCGGCTGTTGAATTAATACCAGGTGGGGTTGATTCAGCCTGTCATCCTTCTGAGGTCGGCGAAATGAGCACCAGTGCACTGGTGCAATCGAGGGCACTGAATCGGCGGCACAGCTGCGCCCTTAGAAAATGATGCAACCAGCAGCCAAAGGCTGCACACGATAGCTAGTGCTTTTCACAAATGAGGGATTTACGTTTCTTTCATGTTTTACTGCAGGTTTTAATGGAAGGGAGGGATGGTAGGGGGAAAGGGTGGCTGTAAGTGCGAGGATGGGAGAGGTGGGGTGGGGAAGTTGTGTGTAGGTGTTAGAGGGGTGATTGTTCCAGACGCATGCTGTGTCCACTGTTCCGTGCTGAAAGATTAGATTCAATCCTTCTGTAGTTTTTTTGTGTTTTGTTGTTGGTACAATCTAGAAAACCATAGGTGGCCCTCAATGAGACAGAAATTTGACTTCTTTTTTTTTAAAAAGGATTTTTTTTATGACTAAAAGAAGATGAAGATGGAACAGGTGGCATAAATATTATGAAGGGAAACAAATCAATTGGAGTGCATTGGGTTTGTACAAAGGATGGGAGCAAGGATGACTGAAAGGGAAAGATCTAAAAGATACAAAATACAAGCATTAAAAAAAGGCAAAGAAAGAAAGGACAGCACAGGAGAGAAGAAATGAGGAAGGGAGAGAGTCCAATATGTGGGGAATGCAAATCGTTAATAAAACAAGATACACTTGTTGGAGATATGTTTAAAAAGAGGGTCTAAAGAGGTCATCAGTGTGTGTGAATATATTCCCAAACCGCACCAAGAGGCGAATGTTGGAGGTGTGGCATACCGGCCAAACGAGTTCGCCTCTGATGGAGGAGACTGTCGCCTTAGCAGATGTAGAAGGTTCTCTTGTACACAAATACACGAGAGATGCTCTCCGATAGGGGGAGGAGGACAGAGCTAAAGTGGGACATGGTTATCACTGGATCATGAAAACACTGCAGCATCTCTCTGGCTATTCTCAGACATTGAGGTTTCTCATGACGCAATTTTAATGAGCCTCTTTAACGGATGCGAAAGAGTGACAACACCAGCTTGCCATTGGCTGATGGTAGAATTGGCGTAATGTCACGTGGTCTTGTAAAAAAAAAAAAAAACAGCTCTGTGATTGGTCGACTAATTTGGCCAACCCCTTCCACCCTGGGTATATCTGGGCGGAGGTTAACAGGAAATTTGCTCTCGACAAAGGCTAGTGGAGGCACGGTTAACCCCGTGTTGCTGGCCGAAAGGTTGAGCCATGTGGAACAACTGGAGGTTGTAGTATGTATTTTGGATACTGTGGATATATATATAGACATATTTATCTTGTTACAGCTGTGGGATGTCCCAGTGTTCTGGTACGAATCCTGGCGGGCTGTGCCAAGGCATCCGTAACGGCCAGCCCCCGAGCCGGATCACATGTCGATTGCTACAATACCGTGCTAATGGGACCACTGAGCCAGCCAATGAACTGCGCTGATGTGGTGCTGTGCACCTGATCTCCTCATTAATGGCCAAATGAAGCCAGTGAGGCACATAACACAGTTTTGTTATGGGCACTGGTGCTTTAACGGATGTGCCAGATTGCAACATCGGCGATCATGACCACCCAAATTCACCCCGAGACCAAGTATGTTATTGCAGTATCGACACATGCGCCGGGCTCATGGGGTGCGTACTCAGACCCACCGCCACAACCGACCCTGAGGCCTCCTGCCACAGATGACTCCGTGGCCTAACTGGTTGATTAGCAACCTCGGATGCCGGCAAAAGCAATTACACCGAGCAGGGTTCTCGCGTCCACAACCGCGTTTCCTGCTCGTTGGTACTACAACTTGAGTTAGGGTCCACGCCCTCAGCGTGCACTCGTATATCACTGCCAAGCTAAGCAGAGAGTGCAACGCTGGCTAACCCACACTGCAAATGAGTTGGGCAAAACTTCCCGTCTAACAATAATGCAGACTCTGCCAAACCAATGAAGGAAAGGACGCTATGAGCAGATTGAAAATGTAACAACTATTTATTTATACACAAACAAGCCAGCAATCATCAAACACGTATTTACAAGCAAGCATAAAGACAGAAGAGTGGACTTTACCCCTAGTATGTATTCCCCTTAGACAGACTTACTGAGACAAAAGACATACAGCCATCATTCAATCTGGGAAGAAAGGAGACAAGAAGAATTGAATAGAAAGAACGCAGAATGGAGTGTGGGGGCAACTCCTCGCTTACCTCATGCAACCATGCGGGGTTATGTCAAGCCAAATATTGTGAGGGGGGGTTAGGATGGGAAGGATGGGTGGTGGAGTGTCGGAAGCGTGTCGCGTGAGTCTTTATGGAGCTGCGTGACACCCCGGGTGTCAGTCATGTCAACTGCACTGCCCTCCTCGGTCATGGGCCACTCGCCTCCGGCTCTCGCATGATCGTTCCTGTGCCTTGTGTCCCAGTGCAGTTGGGTCTCGCGTGACCCACACTCCGGCAGAAATCTCGATCAGGTAGTCAGACACACTCGTGGCACTCTTCGTGCATCAACGGCCCCTGGGGCATCGACAACATCCGTAGCAGCTTCAGCAGTGAACGCGTTTGCATTTCATTCGTTAAAGCGGCTTCAGCTGGACGTGGTTTCGAGGGAGTAAATGTCACACGAGCGAGCATCTTTCTCAATGGTGCACGTCCAATAGGGCAGGATGTAGTGCCAGCAGTGGAAAATCCATGTCATTCCGTGGCCTTGCCACTGGCGCCCCACTGCTCCTTTCACATGCCCAAAGCAGCGATGATGCCCCCACTCCCTCCCTCGCGCACAAACATTCCATTGTACAATACGTACTGTGTTGCGTATGCTACTTCACTGTATATGGGAAGTTGTACTTTATTTCCTACTTGAGAAGCATTGTCCCACATGACGAATGTGGAAGTGCAGGGAATGAAGATTGGAGGATGGTAATCCGATCAGCACAAAGGATTAATCGTCTCTCATGGTGAGGGACGAATGAACAGTTGGTGAATAATAATAATAATAATAATAATAATAAAGTGAATAGTTGGATGAACGGATGGTTAATTGGGACTAATGAAAGAATGAGTGGATTTGAGTGGTGAGGAAGACACAGAAGAACGAGAATAAACCTGCGCGGTTGAGGGAAAGACTGACGGGATGGAGGGGGTTATTGAATTGAGGTTTGGTGATGGATTGAGAGAAAGATTGAAAGTAGCAGAGGGAGGGTTAAGGAGGACTTCACACCAGGGATACACAAACTAAACTCACCGCATGTCCCCCCAAACCCCCGGACCAGGGGCGAAGGTCTACCTACCACATTTGGGAGATATCCTGCACACAAACAAACAAACAGACAGAGGGGGGTGAAAACAAAACCTCCTTCACCTTCGGTGGCGGAGGTAATAATTAATGGTAACATAACAATTACCCCTTACCCACGACCAACTTCACGCGCACAAAACCCGTAGATGATTGGAAACCTTAATTATCTTATCGTAAAGGCCTTTAGCCTCGCACCACAGGAATACACATCAGATAGGGGTGGACAAGACAGAAATTACCCTTGCTGTGCAGGTGGGACACAGCAGGAACGAATGCAGAGTGGCCAAGACAGTCATGTCCTTGATGCAGGTTGGTGCTGTGTGTCCAGTCCGGTGCAATCGAGGAGGAGGGGGGGGGGGAGGAGGAGGAAGAGGAGTGGAGAGGCATGGCTGGCTGGGTGGGGGTGTGGCACAGCGTGGCAGCTTTGCAGACTCGAGACTCGGCTTCTCCCCAGGTTGAGTGGGCATCTCCTAATTTCCTCATGCTGCTCGTGCTTTTATAGAGCCCGGCCATCACCTCTAATCACGATGATGTACTGCACCCCTCCCCTCTCGCTCGCTATATGTCCTCGGGCTTGTGAGAGGACCGCCTATTGCGACTTGTCACCCGGGATAGTCCTTTCCCTTTCCTTGGGCCGACGGTTGTGCAGTTTTCCCCACCTATACTGGCACTTTGAGGCCTACCCAAATGCTTCAAAAGAACAGAAAAGACAGATTACAGTGGTGAGAACATTAAATACTGAACTATGCTTTGCAATATTACCCCTTCAGGAGCAGGTGGGGAGATGGGGCAAATATATTGTTGCCGTGGCTAATAATCCCCCCCCCCCCCCCCCCCCGTGGTCAGCAGGTGTCAGTAAACCACTTGCACTGTGACTAGGGTTGCCATCGAGGGACCTCAAGAATGGAGAAACAGTTTTACTAAAATTTGCTAATTCATTTATTACCAGTTTTAAAGACTACCAAAAAGTGAAATGTGTACTCTCAATTGGAGGGTCGGCTCGTGTTTACTGCATATTTCTGTCCTTTACTGGCATCATTCAGAGGAAACTGCCAAAGCCGTGCCGGCTATGATAGACCGATTACCGTGGATGAAACCCCACTTATACTCAGACCCGGACCATGCTGGACCAATGTAAAGGCCCAGTCACAACCTTGACGTTTTAGCCAGCTTATGCCGATTTTGAAAAATTTGTCTAAAACGCTGGCACACGTCGAATACGTTAGGGTAAGTTTTGGAAACATTGAGAGCACGCTGATAAAACACTGCCATACGTCGTAGTACGCTGGCTTTCATCGTTGTACTTTGCGGTTGTCCTCAAATTTTAGCATGCTTGAAATTTTACGACTTATGCCAGCGTATGACTCACAAGTTCCGCATAACGCTGGCCATAAGTTGTAGGCACATTATGCAATTGTTGACAACGTCGACACACGTTAATTGTAAGTTAATCATAAGTCGAAACACGTCGAGGTAATGTTTAGCGTACCCGAAACTTATTTCTAACCTATGAGTAACGTGTTGCATGCACGTTACGCGATCGTTGACACACGTCGACACACGTTACTGTACGTTATTCATAAGTCGAAACACGTCAAGGTAATGGTTAGTGTCAGTGTTCCAGACTCCCTGGTTTTTTTTTTTGGTTTTTTCTTCGGTATGACGGTCATGTTGACACTTCGATTTCTAGTGCGGTTATGATTTAAATCGTTGAGCGGAAGCCTATTAATTATATTATATTATAACCGCACTAGAATCGAAGTGTCAAACTCACCGTCATACCGAAGAAAAAAAAAAAAAACCAGGGAGTCTGGAACACTGACACTAACCAATACCTCGACGTGTTTCGACTTATGAGTAACTTACAAGTAACTTTTGTCGACGTGTGCCAACGATCGCATGTCATGCATACAACTTATTCCATCGCATGCGGAACGTGTGAGGCATACGGCAAGTACGTCGTAAAATGTTTAACACGTTTAAAATTTCAAGACTTACTCCACTTACTACGACGTATGATAGCGTACTTTAGCGTTCTATTCACGTATACCAAACTTACCCATACCGTATTCGACGTGCGCCAGCGTTTTAGACGCATTTTTCAGAGGTCGGCATACGCTGGCAAGATCGCCAAGGTGTGACTGCGATGTTGACACTTCCTTTCTCCGGCGGTTATGATTTGAATCATTGTGCGGCAGCCTTTTAATAGGCTATGCCACGTGATTGTCGGCGATATGTGCAGCACGCTATGCATAAGTTAGACTATCGTTGGGCATAGGTTTTTAACGCCGACAACAGGCTAAGCATTCGTTGTATAAGTTATCTAGAAGACAACTAAACGTTCTGTGTCCGTTACTAATATGTTATGCATACGACCAACTCGTTATGAATACGTCCGAATCTTTAAAAAAACATCAAAAGTTCAGCGTAAGCCAGCGTTTTACCATTACATTTTGATACGTTGCCATTGCTGGCTAAAACGTCAAGGTGTGACTGGGCCTTAAGAAGGGACAGAAACGGACTGGGAACATTTCGAATAAATTTATTAACAGTAAAATAAAGACAAAGGCAAGACTTGGTACGAATATGCAAGCAGCGAAATATTTACAATAAGCAAAAACCACTTACTCAGTTCTACTTAAAGACGGGCCCACACGCTGACACACACACAAAAGGAAAAGAAACCCCAACGTCTTTATTTGACCCTCGCAGCCGTGAAGAGAGACAAGCTGGGGGTCAGAGTTCGGTGGGTAGGTCGTCGGAGGGAAAGCATGCTCTGTAGTGCGGCACCTGCCAAAGGTTGTCGGTTTGGTCCCAGTCGCAAGTGTGGGACTCGGGACTCATGGCAGAGCTCGCGTGGCGAATAGTCGGGGTCCACAGAACTCCTCTCCCCGTAACAGCCACCGTGAAGAACGAACCAGACTGCTCACAGCCACCGTGAAAACTCCTGGTCCAACCACCGTGAAAACTCCTCTCCACCGAACTCTCCGCTGAGGATGGCGTCGTAACTTTTATGGACCTCCCTCAGCGGGGAGGGGCCTTGTGTGAAACTGACGTCACTGTTCGCCCCAATTGGACGGGGCTTCCATGGTTCCGCCCTTTCTGGGCGGCGTTTCGGCCATACCGGGAAGCCCGCCCACTCCACACGTGCGGACTCGCCCAAAAAGGTACTTCACAAAGATTTTGCCTCGAAACAGCGATTTGCCGGTTGGGCGGGTGAAGCGCTTGTTCAGTGGTGTTGTCGGTTTGTTTGTTGGATGGTCTTAGATGGTTTGTTGGATGGTCTTAGATGGTTTGTTGGATGTTTCGTTGGATGTAAAGATTTAATAACCTACCTAAAAGGACATCGCAACGCACACCTTTGATTCTCCCACGAGACAAAAAGGAAAGGGATCTGACTACACATGTACTTAACGGGATAACTGACTTTTGGGACCTGTATGTTGAATGCAAATGGTTTCCAGATCCATAACAATATATATATATATATATATACATACATACACCCACACTCCCGATTGGAGAATACTTGGGAGTGTTGCAGACTTTAGTCTGAAAGAATACTGGAAGATGAAGAACCACTCCTTCACATCTTCAGATGCATAGGGCTGCCGAGGTAGTTTTTCCTTGACTCGGGGGCACAATCCTGGACGGGTCGCCACTCCGACACAAGGTACTCGAATGGTTTATTCTTCCCAATAAACTGGTACTCATTTTGCCAACGTCGGAAGGATGACGGGTTGAGTCAACCCACCTGGTGTTATTTTAATGGAACAGGGACCTGAACTCGGAACTCTAACATCTTAAGCCAGCCTCCTTAACCATTTAGCCAACACCAGGCTGATAAAATAGTAGGCCTTATGTTTAATATTGAACAGTCACACGTCGTTGTTGCAACTTTATTGAAATGTACAGGGGGCACTGCCCCCCTCCCTTTGCCCCCGACACTTCCGGCACCCAAGGTTGTAGCCGGGGTGTGCATTGAAATGTTTGAGGCTATTAAAAAAATAGTTGCAGGGGTTCAGGGTTTGGCGAGGACCCCAACTCTCTGTTATATCGTATTGTGCCGCTCCCGGTATTGCAAGTCATCTCGTCCGTAATTCTGGGACAATTAGCTCGTCTGAAAGAGGGGTTCTTCGCTAATTGTATAAATTTATATTGACACACTTCTTTGTTGCATTGCATTTGATTTGAGCTGATGCTTGCTCAGCTATAGGAAAGGGTTCAGGAAGCAGAGCTGAGGCTGGCAACATACAGCCTCCAGGTACGTTCACTCACCTACGAGCTGTTTCGCCTGGGTTCGAATGTCATTCCGAGCTATAAACTGTCATCCTGGTGTTTCACTGGCAGGGAAATACAACAATGTGTGTGCCGTCCGTTGGATGGACTTGAAATCAGACGTCCTGTGTACCGGTATTATATGCTGGACATTAAACATTCCCCGGCGTTCTTTGTGAAGAGTAGTTGAGCCTTTGTTTCAGGTTAGAGGTTAAAATCTCCATGAAGAATCAGAATTGTGCATTGTGCTTGTTGAATCGCTCTAAATTAATTAGTTGGGACAAATTACCAGAATGACAACAAACAGTGGTGGACGGAGGACTACTTAGTCCACAGATGTCTACTGTCTATAAACAGCAGAGATGATGATTCCGTTGAGTTTGATCACCAATGGCAATGCGTTGAACAATGATGATGAAAAAGTACAATTTGACAGCATGAACAAGAACCAAGAGATATCGACTCTGCCAACTTTTTGTTTTTGTTTTTTTTTCCCCCTCCTTTAGTAGATTGGAAATCGGTTGCAGATTGCTTCTGGAGGAGTTTCCATTATCGCTTTCCCTTTCATATTCCAATGCTCACGGATGGCACGCGGCTCCCAGAGACTTGCGTTGTCCTCGGCGATTGAAGCAATTGGTGAAAACAGTGAGCGTACGTGACCTAACGAGGTGTACCTTTGGTGGCAAACACTCTGACAAATCTGTCGCGATTGTGAATTGTACCTGTGTAAGAGGTGCTTCACCTATTATTGTATTCATCACCAATTGTCTTCATGTACAATGGGCTGGAAGACGAGCAAGGCAAGCTGTCCAAGGAAATCCGAGACGAGAAGTGCAGTCGTCGATGGAATTGATCCAAGGAACCGTCTTATCTTGACAAGCGTCGAAGGAAGGGTTCAAGAGGACCGTTTGTGGTGTACGCTTGGATTCGGTGTGGACCTTCAGACTGCTTGGCAGCTGATTAAAAACGGCAGCCAACGAAGTCGGGTTTTCTCTTGATGTCCCCACGGGGTATTGGAGGGAAAGTATGGAGATGTACACATCAAAGCCAAAGTCTATTGTTTCTGTCATCCTTTGGTGCATTTCTATTACCAGAAGGTTGATGTTTAGATTCCAAGTCGAAGCAGACGTCGCGACAGTTTAAAAGTCCTTTGCAAGAAAAAAAAAAAAGCCAGAAACTTGATTGAACTGAAAACCTGTGATAATAGTAAATGCCGGGTTTAAGATGCCATGGAAATGGTAATGTGGGCAGCCGAGGTGGCAGGTACTGCTGATCCATATTCCTGCGTGCGGGAATACGGCAGGCTATGTGGTCAGGGTTCTGGTGATGATTCGCCCACGATTCGTTGAAAGATACCCTGGGATATTTAACGTTGGTCAGCTAATGCCGACAGATGGGCATCCCACGACGGACGGTGCACCGTGTGATGTAACAAACTACCCGTGGAGCACCAGACAGTTTATAGTCGGGTCTGGAAACAAAACCAGACTTCACCTCTCTTTGACAATTCCCTTAAATAGTGGTTTAAACATCAACATTATTCGAAAGTAAAGAAGGCTTATGTGGACCAACGGCGCTCTCGTGTGGTGTTCAGAGCACTGCAGGTTCTTTTCATTTATTAAGGCGGGACAGAAAGCAATGATTTGACGTTGCTACTCAAACTCGAAAGGTTTGATTCATGAAAACTATAGAAGGGCACTCGGTAGAGCGCGTACCTCCGCCCTGTCATGCCTGATCCACGAGAACATATCTGGCCCAATACATTTTTGAAATATCGTGCTATATATAATTTTTGGCTCGATCTCTCAATGGCAAAGAATCACTTTAAAAATCCTAGTAGTCGGATCCGAATTCGGATCTTCACCAAAATCAAAGCAATTCGGCGTGGTCACACACCCAACCTGTCCACCAAGCTTCATCCGAATCCGTCCACAACTTTTTGAGATGTCGCGTTACATATCGGTTTAGCCCTGTCTCACAATGGTGAAGAATCCCTTAAAAAATTATCACATCCAGATCCGGATATTCACCAAAAGTGAATCGACTCATTCTTGTCACGCACCCAAAGTGTCCACCAAGTTTCTTGAAGATCAATTTAAAATTGACTTGTAGGCGATAAACAGACGGACAGGAAAACAAGAAAAAGACATCGTGCAGAGCACGATACTTGCAAAATCCACCCCCCCTCCCTCTCCAAAGGTTGCCATGGATACATCAAATTGTGCATTTCATCAAGATTAAAATTGACAATCTTGATCAAACCTCAGGTCAATCGGAGGAAAATTGATTATTTTTCAGATTGGAATTGATGATTTTAGAAGTTTGACCTTGAGTTGACCCTTGACCTTTTGACCTCA
>CM068955.1:179176426-179187993 GCA_035128595.1 Eptatretus atami | reverse complement strand
CTGAACCCCTCCCCTTGGGGGAATTCCCAAAGGGCCGCTTTGCCCCCCCCCCCTAACCATCACGCGCCAACACCAGGCATATACCCCACTAATATATTATATACTATATACTAATGATATATAATATATAATTATTATATCTCAAACACAACCACATCCACTCACACACACTAAACGCAGGTGTGCCTGGCGTTGCCCTGGTGCTTGCTGTTAAATCGATTTTCCATTTTGAAGGAAAAAAAAAATATATATTAATTTTTTGTTTTTTTTTGTTTTTTTTTGTGGGTGAGCCCTAAAATTGGCTTCCCTTCCACCACACTAAGGAATGGTGTCGGGGATCATTTAATATTATCTTTCATCGAGCTGGCAGAAGGCTTTGGACGACAGAGCAATTCAATAAAAAAAAATTCAAATTATTCTTGTTTTTATTTTTTTTAGCCGAAAACATTCCAGTGATTAACCTCTGAAAGTTAAACCGAGATCCATATGGCCATCTCTGAGAAAAATGGCGACAGACACACAGACAGACAAACATCTCTCATGGTATACACTAGCAAATACCACCCGGCGCTTTGCTGACGGGAATATTAAGAGGGGTGGGGGAAGGGAAGGCAGTGAGAGGAAGGGAAGGCAGACCGTGCGGTGGAGCGTTAATTACGATTCATACCATTTCATCTAAATGATTCTGCATAGAATAACAGTGAAGATGGAAACAAAATAATGTCTGAAATCCATTTTACACCGCCGGACATGTCTGGAGACAAGAGACAGAGACGGAGAGAGAGATATGTATGGGAGGGTGCTGCACTTTATTAGGAGTGGGCGAAGGAAGGAAGGATGTGTGAGAGAGAAAGAGATAGAGATAGTTATAGATATGAGGGGAGGGTTAGCAGAGAGAAAATGTTATTCTTTATCGAAGTGACACACACAACACCATTTTAAATATTCATTTTTGTTGGTGCTTGGCCGAGATCGGCTGAAATAGGGAAGTCGGTGTGATTACCGACGACAGTACGTAATTGTATACAACCCAATAATAACCTTGATGTAGCTTTCACACACAACCCCTTGTTCTTGTGGGAATTTCCAAATAAACAACATTATAAAAAGTTGCAATTTTATATAAAATGTTTCAAGGAGGTGTGCATCAATGTTAATCTTTATAAGAAGCTGCCAATCGTCATGACGTACAAAAAAGATTTCACTGGAATTTAGAAAACATGTTAATATGGCAAACGGCTCGGAAATCGGGTGTTATCAAATATATTTTGCTTTGGAACTCACAAAGAGAAACCAAATAACCTTTGTAAAGCACACCCGAGTCGTATAAAATAACCAAATGTTTTAGAAACAGTCATGAGGACAAAGAAAAAACGTGATCACTCGTACGCTGCTGAGGTTAAACGTTAAAACCTCCACCACCCATCATCATCATAAGATGCGGGATGAACATTTTGACATCGGCACCTGTAACCAAGCATGCAGGAACTGCACACACATCCCGAGAGTCCCTTTACAAATCCAATATCTACCCATATGTACCTCGACCTTGCAGCAACTGCCGACTTTACATTTCCGATCTTGCACTTGGTCCTCAAAAAAAAAACCCCCCAAAAATAACGATTATAATACAGAAATAAATTAATAAAATAAAAGACAATATCACAATACAAGCAGCAAGATAAGTAAAATAATAATCGATGTGCAATCCAGGATCTTTGAGGCATGATTAAATCCATTTCCTTTGTGAACGCTGGGATAATGAAACGAACGAAACAGGGTGGCTTTCGATTTATTTATTTATTTGTTTGTTTGTTTTTATATACCCGGTCGAGGCTCGTGGAAAAGCGATTACAAAGAACAGACCAGGACACAACGTAACAAATAGTCCGTCAGGTACGGCCCCAAAATTGAGCCACCGGTACCACTCGGTGTGGCCAAGGTTCATGGGTACCACATGAAAGCTCTTCTATTCAGGAACACATTTCTGCCTGGTAGCAGTCTGTGAGTGGCAGCTTTCACCCTGAAATATGATGTGGAAAAGATCGCCTATTGGTTCGATGTTTTTTTTTTAAAACAATATGTATATGTTGTGCAGACATACTAGGCTTCAGAAGATCACATGTAAGCTCTTGCAAACAGTTTATTTTGCATTTACGGCCACCATACATTACACTGAAATCATCATCCATCATCCATCATCCATCATCCATCATCCATCACTGCCCTCGTATTCAGGCTGAATCGACAAGTTCCTCCAGGGGTCTTGGTGTCTTTGTTGATGGTCTCCTCAATTGTATGGTCAACAGGTATCCTGCCAAAGGTGTCTTTTGGTCCAATCTGTACAGAAAACATTCCTTCCATGAACCGCTCATAAACAGCTGGATGCCTCTTTGGCAACTGAGACATTTCTGCATAGTAAGCCGTCAGGTAACGAGCATAGTTGGTTTTATCGTCGGCAAAACACCAAGGAAGACATTCACGAATGCATGCCATGTGCAACCGCCAGTCTCCTTCCCTCGATGCACGGATCAAGTCAAGTAAAACACTCACCACGTCGATATAGCTCATGCAGTATTCAGACAATGGGCCGTTGTTGTGTCTCAATTCATCAAGGTGGCTCAAGAAGTGATGCAGCAGTGTCTTTACCTGCTCATTTTCCAGGGTTTCTTCAAAAGTTTTCTGTGTGATATCATCATGCAGATCACTTCCCTCTTCTAGTCCTGCTTCCAAGGATGCCATGAGATTGGGGGCAATTATCGTGCATCCACAAAATGAACCGTTTCCAAGTCAGGCGAAGCAGTGCTTCATGAATGTGTACTTTTTGGGTTCTTACTGCCCTGTTTTCATGACGACCTTCCATCACACTGGAAACCGAGCCTTCAGCAACAACGCCTGCTTCGCCAACAATGTTTAGAAGACCACCGTCTTGGAATCTTTTACCAACTGTATAATCAGCATCAATCGTTTTCAAGCTGCAAGGTCCAATTCTTTCACCAGAAGTATAGATGGGTAAAGAAACATCCGCGACGCTGAGGGGCTGCTTCTTTTGACTTCTCAATCTCAGGCAAAAGGTTTATGTTTTATTTTTTTTTTCAGTGGAAAGGGTCTAAAAACCTTGGGCTTAACTGTTATGCCATGGACCTGATGTGATGTCCCTTTCCCAGTCAGAGTCTCTTCTGGTCTGTCAATGTTGTCCCATGCCGTTTAGTTGGATTATTTGGATTAATTTCTCCACTCAATAAAGCAAATAGGAACCCCTGCACTTCTTTTGGCACTTTGGAGGTCGATTCATCCATGGCAGAGGGGAGGAATGGCCACTGTCTGGACATACTACTTGAAGTTTCAAGTTGTATTCTCAGCCTGACATTCTCTTCTGCAAGGACATACTTGCAGGGATTCTCAGGAAGGACGAGCAATTTTCCTTTGCTGTCAGGAAATATGTGAAGAGTATTGCCAAATTCAGCCTGCAGATTTTGACGTGCATGCTTTTTGGCAGGGTCTTTAATTGCAGACACCTCATGAGCATGCGTACATGTTACTCGAAGACGAGTCAGCTCGGTCAGTGGGACAATTCGTGGACACTGAAACAAGTCTTGTCTTGTGTTAGAAGAGTTGGTCAGATGGTGTATCTTCAGCTAGCTTGTGTGGAGCATCATTATCACTTTCCGCTGTGTCTTCTTTATGAGCTTGGTTCTGAAGGTCTTTGGTATTGGTGTAGAGGCTGTAACATGATTTATGGTACCAAGCCTCAGCAGCAACTAGTTCTCTTGTTGCCGCGGCAACAATACGTGTGCTCTGTCTCTGCGCAGCGATGTTGCGAATCGTAACATCAGCTTGAAGCTGCGCACACTTTGTCAGTGGTTCTCTTGTTCGTGTTCCTTTAATTTACTTTTGAAGTTTTCCCAGGTGGACAGAACATGCAAACTTTATCCATCGCAGTTGAGCTTGAAGATGACGTTGACTGACGCAAACGTTATTCGTTTGTTGTTTTTTTCAACTTCATCTTTCTTTGTTGTTTCAAGTTTATCCAAGTCCCGCTTCATAGTGAAGAGCTTCCGACGTTTCAGATGACGACGTACTTGTGGTACCTGCCCTTCTTGTGCATTTTCTGCAATTTCCAGCAAAGTACGATGCTGTCGTAACCTCGCAGCTCTCCGGAGGGAATTCCAGGATTCCAAATCCCTCGGTGAAGTGAGACCGGTACGTGGATCTTCTTCAGCAGTCACGTGAACAATGCAAATCGTTTCCGTGCTGTCCATTTTTGAATCGACCTGAAAGAAATAAGATGGCATGAGAAATAATCACAGCAGTTTATGAAGTGTCAAAAAAACTATGAAGAAGTCAGGAATGACTTACCAAGGACATTTGTACGAGACATCGAACTGATGATTCCTTTGAAGAACTAATTTTGAATTTAATGCTACTCATTTGAAACTGCTGCCACCCAGTTGGTGCTGACGGACCCCTCCACCTGATGGACGAAGAGGGAACAGCAGGTGAAGGGGGGAACACCAACAGCAGGGCGGAGGAAGAAAGTAGACTGAGACGGTAAAATAAGGGTGAGTAACGATGAAGGGCAGAGGAAAACACTCCTCGTGTCACAAAAACAAACCGGAGGCACCTTTTGAACACAACCACATGAAAGGCATACATCACCAAACTAGACAGGACAAAGTATTAGCTGCTTGATGACTTACTAGTACGTGCCGTAAAAAAAAAAAATAATAATAATAATAAAAAAATATTCAAACCGCGAGCAAAAACAACAACCACACAGGCCGTTTCTTCGCTCTCGCGTGCCCGTACGTGCGTGGCCAGGAAGTTCGCATATTATTCGCAGTTACGATTATTCGCAATTTAGTTTTAATGCCCAAATATTCAATTAGCGCCAACGTATTTTACTTTTTGCAATGTCGTGGCAAGAAAAAACAAAAAGAGAAGAGAGAGAGAAAAAAAATTTACTTCCTGGTTCGGAGCATACCAGCTCACTCTGATGTTACCGAAATTTATGCACCGTCTAATATGAAAACGTCATAACTTGGGGCATTGTGTTTATCTATAAAATGCGCATAAGAAATCGAGAATTATTAGAATACACGAAGTCATCACTCTCCGGAAGCTCGTACGTTGTAACCCGTAATGGGAACGCGGCTGAGCTTCCCTTCCCCATCGGCCACGCCCACGCGCAACTGTCCTGTCATTGGTTTGGTAAATAAATGGCCATAACTTGGGAAGCACTTGTCCGATATATCAAACCTTGAAAAGGCACATCCTCAGGTCCCCAGCAATATACCTGACAAGTTTCAATTAGATCGGACCAGTGGTTGTCGAGAAACAGCGGTCACCAACCACACACCACACACAACACACACACACACACACACACACACACCACACACACCACACACCACAGATTGCTGGAATTATAGATAGATTGGCTGCCATCTTGGTTTTATCCAGAATGCTTTACCCATCATTGATATCACTTCTGGTATATCATAAAATATACAGGTCGACTTTGAATCGGTAGAGTATCGTGCCTTGTTGTTCGAATGACGTAAACTACAAACGCTAACCCATCCCTTTTAGCACTGCCACCCCCCCCCCCCCCTCCCCACTTCTGCAACCAAGGCTGTTTAAGAGCTCTATTGATGAAGATTCTTCATCCAAGCACTGCTCCTTGGCTCCCTCTGTTACAACTTTTCAAGAGTTGGAAGCGCACAACGCATTGCCGCGGCAACACCAGGATGATGGGAGAATTCCCTCACCGGGCAGGAGAGGTGAGTCAGTTGTTGGGTTCAAAGGTTGATGAGTACTTCGGTTGACTATTTAACCCTCCCACCGATTAATCACACTTCGTTTGCTCTTCCACGATTGGATAATGCCTTCTCCTGTGGGTTTTACCAAATTTTCATGGATTTCTTGCTTCACACTTTACCCATGAATTGAACAGTGAAGATTATGGAAGGCTCTGTTTTTTTATTATATTATTATTATTATTATTATTTACTTTTTTGGGGGGGTTGCAACCCTTCTTGAAAAATGAAAATCCTGGTTATTACTCACTTCCCTATAATTTGCTTTACGCTGCTAATACAATCATGGATGTTGAACAAAAGCTCAGAATTGACGTATTGACCACTTGCAGTCCAACCCCCAAGACTGTCCCAGTTTTATTTCCTCAAATCCAATCCACTCTGCTTCCTGCCCTTGACTCATCCCTGCAGACAGAGCACAAACGGCCTGTGGAACCTGCGGCCTTGTGTTGCCTAAGGAGCCCGGGTTTAAGAGGTATACCAGACGCCAAGCCCCTGCCTCCTCCATTCCTGACAAGCCATACAAGTGTGAAACCTGCCATGCTACGTTCCGCTACAAGGGGAACCTTTCCAGTCACAAGACTGTCCATTCAGGTACACATCAGATCGACCTTAACATTTCCTTGTATGACGGGTCTAGACCCCTACAGCAAACCAACATTGATGAAAAACACGTGTGTGTGTGTGTGTGTGTGTGTTTTCCCCACATGTGTGCACAACAGGAGAGAAGCCTTACCGTTGCAGCGTGTGCGGTGCACAGTTTAACCGCCCAGCGAACCTGAAAACTCACGCACGAATCCATTCTGGAGAGAAACCATACAAGTGCAACACCTGTGAAGCACGTTTCGTGCAGGTGCGTCCTCCCCACCCCTTCACTGTTAACTGTTAATGTGCAGGTGGACATGCATTTTAGTTGTCAAAATAACCATTGATTTTGAAAATATCACGTTACCCAAGCATCGTTGTTGTCTGAAAACTTTTACCATCACCACCAACAATAGATAATCCGTCATTGGAAATCAGAATTGTCTTTCAAACATTTTTACTTTTATTTTGTTTTTTTGTTGCACAACTTCCTGTCAAAGAACTGACATCAGACAGGACTGTGGTTGTCTGTTGCTATTTACCTGAATAAGCATTTTGAATCGTGAAAAAAAAAACAAATGAAGTTTTAAATATTCAGAGAGCTTTGCACTGCTAATCCATGCGTGCGTTGCGTAGCAGACTTGTCACTGTACACGGTCAGTAAACAACAAAACTCGCACACTTCTCAAACAATACCGCCATGTAACCGAGAAACACCCGCCAGATATCATGCCCGTGCAAAATCACTCGGCAGACCATTGTCTTTGGTCACGTGACCCTCCGTGAGTGGGAGCGAAGCTCTTGTAATGCAGACTTCGGCCAGGTGGCGCTATACGATGTACGTTCACAGATAGCGAATTGGGGTGCACCCTACACCTTCAGCCCCTGGGACTTTTTATTTATTTATTTGTTTGTTTATTTATTTACCCCCCAAAATTCACCCGTGCACCCCATGAGTACAACCACCTGTTTTCAACTCATTCTGTCTCATGGTTCAAGAGTGCAGAGAAGTAAAACAAACTCACATACAGCATGATATTATAAATATGATGATGCCCTCACTTCTATATCTACGGCTGTCGTGGAGAGAATTGGGGTATTTTATGATGCCTTGTAATGCCCTCTCACATTGGGAGCAGCCATACAAGACGCACATTGACATAGATAATTTGCACTCCTCCTGCATTCCCCCCCACCTCCATGAACCTCCAAGTGGGGGATGTTCAATTTTTTGCCATCTCCGAAGGCGCAGGGTATTGTGTTTTCAGGTGTCCTTCCAGCTGTGCGTCCGTCCATGCGTGCATGCGTAGCAGATATTCATTACCGTGATAACTTGTGATCCGCTCAAGGGATTTTTTTTAACCAAACTTGGTACAAGTATGTGCTGTGATGCAAAGACGACCCGATTCGATTTTGCGATCAAAAGGTCAAAGGGCTGTGGTCGTGTGACCTTCGATTGAAAATGTTTGTTATCGCAATAACTTGTGAACCACAGAAGGGATTTCAACCAAACTTAGCACAAGTATGGACTATGATAAAAAAAAATTAACTGATGTAATTTTGGGTTCAATGTGTCAAAGGTCATGTGCCCTTTGGAAATCATTTTGCAAAGCATAACTTCAGTCGAAACATTTGATGATTTTTTGTTTTCTCTTCTGCTGATCTATTTTCTCACTCGCAATCACTCTCCTTTTTTTTTTTTAATATATACATTGTCAAGGCTCGTATAAGGTGAACACAACAGAATGTATAACAAAAGGAGCAGGAGACAAGAGTGGCGGTAGAGGGAAGCACATAAAAGGAGCGAACAGAGACAATAGGAGATCTTGGAAGGGAGAGGAATGGGGTGGACACACGAGGTAAACAAGATGGACACCGCAGGGACTTTCAGAAGGAAATCAGGGAATTAAAGGAGGTGTGGGTATGGGATGGATTAACGGGGGTTGAAAAGATCAATATTTTGGATTGTGGAAGATATATGATGGTGGGTGAACAGCTGTTTTGAAAACCTGGAGGAAAGAGTGGATTGAAGAGAGTGTGGGAGTTTGTTCCAGAGGTGGGAAAAAAGAGGAATGAAAGAGTGAAGGTGGCAGTGATTCTTGATTTTGGTAGTTTTACCAGAAGGGGGTTGCTGGTGGACTTTGAGCACCCTGCAGAAATATAGGGGGGGGACACAGATCACAGACAGAGCAGTGGGTGGCAGCGGGAGGGGGAGCAAGGCCGGGGAGGAGACGGTAGAAGACAGAAAGATCAACGACCTGCCTGCAGTGAGACAGTCAGAGAACAAAGACTCATCCTCATTGCGGAAGATATCAATGATCCTAAAAGCCTTGGTTTCCACAGCGTGAAGTCGAAAAGGTGTGAGGTGGGAGCACCAGCCCAGGGGAGAGCAGCACTCCATCAGGCTTTGAATGAAAGTTTTCCCTTCTTTCTCTGTCTGTCTGTGTGTCTCTGTCTGTCTGTCTCCCTCTCTGTCTGTCTGTCGTCTCCCTCTCTGTCTGTCTGTCGTCTCCTCTCTGTCTGTCTGCTCCCCTCTCTGTCTGTCATCTCCCTCTATGTCTGTCTGTCGTCTCCCTCTCGTCTGTCTGTCTCCCTCTCTGTCTGCCTGTCTCTCCCTCTCTTCTGCTGTCGTCTCCTCTCTCTGTCTGTCTGTCGTCTCCCTCTCTCTGTCTGTCTGTCGTCTCCCTCTCTCTGTCTGTCTGTCGTTCTCCCTCTCTCTCTGTCTGTCTGTCGTCTCCCTCTCGTCTGTCTGTCGTCTCCTCTCTGTCTGTCTGTCTCTCCGTCTCTCTCTGTCGTCGTTCTCCCTCTCTGTCTGTCGTCTCCCTCTCTGTCTGCTGTCGTCCTCCCTCTCCGTCTGTCTGTCGTCTCCCTCTCCGTCTGTTGTCGTCTACCTCTCCGTCTGGTTCGCGTCTCCCTCTCTCGTCTGTCGTCTCCCTCTCCGTCGTCTGTCCGTCTCCCTCTCGTCTGTCTGTCACTCCCTCTCTGTCGTCTGTCATCTCCCTCTCTTTCTGTCTGTCGTCTCCCTCTCTGTCTGTTCTTCGTCTCCCTCTCCGTCTTGTCTGTCTCCCTCTCTCGTCTGTGTGTCGTCTCCCTCTCCCGTCTGTGTGTCGTCTCCCTCTCCGTCTGTGTGTCGTCCCCTCTCGTCTGCTGTGTCGTCTCCCTCTCCTCTGTGTGTCGTCTCCTCTCCTCTCTGTGTCGTCTCCCTCTCGTCTGGTGTCGTCTCCCTCTCTTCTGCGTCTCCCTCTCTCTCTGTCTGTCTGTCGTCTCCCTCTCTCTCTGTCTCGTCTGTCGTCTCCCTCTCTCTCTGTCGTCTGTCGTCTCCCTCTCGTCTGTCTTTCATCTCCGTCTCCGCTGTCTGTCGCGTCTCCCTCTGTCTGTCTGTCGTCTCCCTCTCCGTCTCTCTGTACTTGTGTCGTCTCCCTCTCGTCTGTGTGTCGTCTCCCTCTCCGTCTGTTGTGTCGTCTCGCTCTCTGTCTGTCTGTCGTCTCCCTCTCTGTCTGGTCTGTCATCTCCCTCTTCTTTCGTCTGTCGTCTCCCTCTCTGTCTTTGTCTGTCGTCTCCCTCTGTCTGTCTGTGTCTCCCTCTCCGTCTGTCTGTCGTCTCCCTCTCTGTCTTCGTCTCCCTCTCTCTCTGTCTGTCGTCTCCCTCTCGTCCTGTCTGTCATCTCCGTCGTCTGTCTGTATGTCGTCTCCCTCTCTGTCTGTCTGTCATCTCCGTCTCTGTCGCTGTCTGTCGTCTCCTCTCTGTCTGTTTGTCGTCTCCCTCTCCGTCTGTCTGTCGTCTCCTCTCCGTCTGTCTATCGTCTCCCTCTCCGTCTGTCTGTCGTCTCCCTCTCTTCTGTCTGTCTCTCCCTCTCCGTCTGTCTGTCGTCTCCCTCTCTGTCTGTCGTCTCCATCTTTCCGTCTCTGTCTCCGTCTCCCTCTCCCCTCTCCCTCTCTCTTCCCCTCTCCCTCTCCATCTCCCCTCTCCTCTCCTCTCCCCTCTCCCTCTCTGCCTCCCCTCTCCTCTTTGTCTCCGTCTCCCTCTCCCTCTCTGTCTTCTCTCCGTCTCCGTCTCCCCTCTCCCTCTCCATCTCTTACTCTCCCTCTCCGTCTCCGTCTCCCCTCTCCCTCCTCCCTCTCCATCTCCCTTCCCTCTCTCCTCTCCCCTCTCCCCTCCTCTCTCCCTCCTCTCCCTCTCCGTCTCTCCTTCTCCCCTCTCCCGTCTTTTCCTCTCCCCTTCCGTCTCCCTCTCCCTCTCCCTGTCTCCGTCTCCCTCTCCCTCTCCATCTCCCTTCCCTCTTCCTTCCCTCTCCCTCTCCTTTCCCCTCTCCCTTCCCTCTCCGTCCCCTTCTCCTCTCCACTCTCCCTCTCCCTCTTCCGGCTCCCCTCTCCCTCTCCGTCTCCCCTCTCCCTCTCCGTCTCCCCTCTCCCTCTCCATCTCCCCTCCCTCTTCCCCTCCCTCTCCCATGTGACATTAATGGGGTTTTTTTTTAATGTGAACTTCAATTGAGATCAAATTTAACACGGTGTGTTTACATCGAACGATCTAACATAGGTGGAGGCTTATCCATCAACGCACTCACATCAAATTCTATCTTCTACTTCATCAACCAACATCTTCCCCACCCAGCAGTCTAGGAATGCATAGAAGTCAAACAAACAAAAGACAGACCCTTCCCAAAAAGGAACATGCCCTTGGGGTGAATGCCATCAAAATGCTTCCCATTTAACCCAACAAACACTCACATTTTACCCTCAGAAACTGATACATTACTTGTCTTTCCATGTTGATGACGAGCTCTGCCCAGTGAAAATGATCAATAAGGTTCTGCTTTCAAACGACCATGAACTTTGTGTTCACCAAAATGCAGTTTGATTGTCCAGACCATTTTATTCAGCATTAGCGTTTGCCTCGTCTCAAAAACAATCCTTTGAACCCTTCCGCTCAACCCGAACCCTTTCCCCAGGTGGCCCATTTGCGTGCACATGTTCTCATCCACACGGGAGAAAAGCCCTACCCATGTGATACGTGTGGAACCCGTTTTCGCCACCTGCAAACACTAAAAAGCCATGTCCGTATTCACACAGGAGAAAAGCCTTACCACGTATGTCCCTCTGTTCTACATTTCATCAAAACACACAATATCACTCCTGCATCAATGGTGTGTGTGTGTGTGTGTGT
>CM068955.1:179113126-179173672 GCA_035128595.1 Eptatretus atami | reverse complement strand
TTAAAAAAAAAAAACTCTTTGATCTAGATCTTCACCAAAATCGAATCGATTCGTCCTTGTCACAACCCAAACCCGTCCACCAAGGGCCATCTGGATCCGTGCATAACTCTTTAAGATGTAGGTTTTCGCCCGATCACTCAATGGTGAAGAATCACATTAAAATTATCAGATCCAGATTAGGATCTTCACCAAAATTGAATCAATTAGTCCTCGTCACACACCAGATTTCATCCGAATCCATCGACAACTTTTTGAGATATCGTGTTTTGTCCCTATTTTTCAATGGTGAAGAATCACTTTAAAATTCTCGTATCTGGATCCGCATCTTCACCAAAATCGAATCAATTAGTCCCTGTCACGCACCAGATTTCATCCGAATCCATCCACAACCTTTTGAGATATCCTGTTCACAGACAGACAGGGTGAAAACAACCTCCATCCACCTTCGGTGGAAGAGACTGCTCAAGGTGAATGGGAGAGGACTGCCTCGAGTGTCTTGGAATATTCGAAGGTGGATAAATTACTTGCATCAAGTTGCCTCAAATCGAGCAGTCTTCCATTGCACTGGAATATCTTTGGCCACAAATCGGGGTGGGTCAAGACCCATGGAGACAAGGACCATGGTTCCAGGAGCAGCAATGGACACCTCTCGATGTGCTCACATGATTACAACGATTGTAACGTGTTAGAGTTTTTGTACGTTTTTTTTTATTATTATTAATATTATTATTATTTTTGAAAACAAATGTTTCCTTCAATTGAATAACCCTTCTGTTAAGAATTTAGGAAGGTGTCGAGTCTCATTTAAAATTTGGGTAATACCTGTTGAGCAATTCTAAAAGTATAATTGGATATTCATTCTGTCTGCAACAACTGTTGATACAGGAGGTTGCTGGAACAAGCACCCCTCCAACACCTCGACCCAATTTCAGCTTTCCCTCTTTTTACAGCGCGGCGACATCGCGCTGTTATATAATTGGCTATTCTGTCCTGTGTCTTCTGTCACGTCTTCTGTCACACTTATGGCCTCGTACGTCCCTTTGATCTGAGGGCTATAAATATAAATTTGTCCAACGTCACAACTCTTCCCATCAAGCATGCTAATTCACCGTGTCTACATTTAAATTTTATAACTGCAAAATTGTTTCATCATTCTTAACCTAGACTTTTACTGCCCCCCAGCCGCGCGATATCGAAGTATTCGCTTCTTGTTTTTAAATGTTTTTTAAAATATTTTTTTGGATGCGAAGCAAGTTGGACAACAGTTCGATGCAAAGCAAAGAAATGAACACCGGGAAAAGTGAGAGAAGAGGAAAAAAAAGAGAGAGACATCGTAACCTGCAAGTGAGGGGGTTGAACCAGGCAGGGTCAATGTGGATAAAATGATACTGTATAGTTAAGGATAGGGGATGATTTGAGATGGCGGTGCACCGCTTGCTTCAAGCGAAGCGAGGAACAGAAGAAGAGTTGAGGTGTGCAGCAAGCCTGGATTTTGGAAGTATAATGGCGAGGTTCTAAGTATAACATCCGGCTGGCTGGGCGTCAACATTTATTTCAATGGCGGGGGATTCCCCATCTCTGATGGGTAATTTTTTTTTTATCCCCGTCGCGTGGCGGAAGGGGATATTGTTGTCACCTGGGTCGTCCGTACCGGCTGGCTGGGCGTCAACATTTATTTCAATGGCGGGGGATTCCCCATCTCTGATGGGTATATTTTTTTCTTCTTTGTAGTTTCCTTGTGTACCCATCTTGTCCACCCCATGTATAATCCCTCCCCCCTCCTCCTGGTCCTGGTCCATTGAGTGTACCAGCTCTTCCATGAGCCTCAACAATGTATACAACAAAAACACCCTTTGAGTCAATCGCGGGGGGTCTTGTAACCCCGGCTCAGTCGGTACGTGTTAACAGTCTGTCTAACACAACAATATTTTCCACCTCCATAACCCACCCCAGGCCCAACTCTTTTCATGTTTCCAGCTTTTCCTTCCACTTGTTTTTTTTTTAACCCCACGCGTATCATGTAAGGCGTGCTTAAACACTTGGGTCACTGTGTCTATGTGTCAGTCTATTTCTGTGATTGAGGAACTGCTTAAGTTAAATTAATTTTATAATTGTATATTTTGAACACTGCAGAGCACAAATCGGAACTCGAACATGTAGTGTAGTCGTATTTCAGCCCTAAATTTGGCATATTGTACGGAATCTCGTCCCGAGTACGTACGCACAGAGCGGTGAAGCAATTGCTTCAGTTTGTCTGTCCGTCTGTCTATCGGTGAAAGGAAACTGAAAATCATTCTAAAACGGGGAACGTACTGTTTTTAGGTATGTCACAAAGGATACAAACAACAGGCACGAACAACTAATTTAATGTATTAATTACGGCGGTGTTAAAGAGGGTGCGTCAACAGCGGTAAACCTCCGAATGAATGTTTTTTGTTTGTTTGTTTGTTTGTTTGTTTTTTCATCCTTTAAAACTTTCATTTTATTTCAATTTAATTAAATATTTGACCACCGCAGGACACAAATCTCCGCGCTTGGAATCAGGAAGCAAGAGTTAAAAAGACTCTGACCATGTCCTTTTCCTCAAGACTGCGTGGGGTTATGTCCTGATCCATTCTGCATTCTCGCTCCTCCGGGAGCCTCGACCACTGTATAACAAAAAAAAAAATCCTTTGTTGATAAAATGCATTTTTAAGATTTCTTTAAAACTTTCTTGAAATACACAGTTATGCACATTATGAACAACACACAAATAGAGGACTTTTTGATTTTAAGTCCCAGAGTTGAAGGGGCATCAGGACACCCATGACAAATGAGTGTTTCCATGGCTGAGAGCCAACCCTGGACGGGTCACATCTCCATTGTAGGGGCTATAGATTAGAGCAGGAAAATCCAGGTGCGGACAGGTAAACCGGAAAGACCACATGGTCTGAGTGAACCAGGGAAACCCTGACACCAAGTGCTGAACTAGAATCACAGTGTAATACCATGAACTTTGAACCTCCACCTGGATTTCTCAACCCTCTCTATAAAGGTACCTGGATGTCCAATTCCCTTTTGAACTGTATCACCATCTCGAATATCCACTACCCTTCCTGACGAGCTGTTTCAATAAATAGGTCCTCATCTGATCTTCGTTTCACTTACAGTCTTACACCATTTATGCAATTACTGAGGTGCAGCTGTGCCCCTGATGCAGTGCCCCTGTATATTAAGGAGAGAATTTGACTTGTGTACCAGCAAACAATGGCCTACTCCGATTGAAATTGGCTGCTGGTTGTTTATCTTTTCTTCGATCGGGCATTCATATTTGACTGGGATTCAATTATGAACTCGGTCTGCTGGTTAGGTCGTTACCAAGGGACATTTGTGCTGCTGATGCACTCACTCGACCTGTAGGTTAAGACGGTAATTTATAATTTGGCCACCAGGGTGCTTGCTCTTTTTGAAGGGTGCTACAGGAACTTGAAACGCCACAACGCAAAAGGTGAGTTCCTCCAACAGATTAGTCTGGTGAGTTCCTCTTTTGGTATCGGGATACAAACCCACAACTTTCGACGGGTACATCGTACCTCTCTCTGAGCTACCATCGGTCAGCGCATGAACTCAAACGTAACTTGAACCACTTTCCTTGGCAAATCAGGGAAACGTCACGGATTCTCAAGATACCTCAATGGGTCTTTTCTCTCCAAAGTGAGCACGGGGTGGGGGCTGTGGTCGGCTGGCTGCACGAGTGTGTGAATCGTGTGAAAGAGCGACAGTGCTCCGCCCGTGGCTGGAGACGTGGCAAAGGGGGCTGTGAGGGAGGGCTGCTGGAATCGGGGCTGGACAAGGGGCTGTGAGGCCGAAAAGTTATCCGGGGTGGCGAGATGATGCATCAAGGACCGTGTGAGCAGGTGGTGTGGGTAAACCATGTGGCGCGCTCCGTGCTCATCCTCCTGTGTCTGCTGCGAGCATCTTGCGTACTTGGTGTCTCTGAGCAGAGTTTGTGGTCTGCAATGGAAGGCGACGAGATGGGTGTGCCCCCGAAGCCTGCGGACGTCTTGTACTCGGACGCCGTGGATGCGTACGAGCGAGGAGACTGGACCGCCATGGTGGAGCTGATGGGGAGTGCCTTGAGATCCGTGCGTTCAGTACGTCGCGCGCAACTGGCGTGCCACAGAACATGTCGGGAAGCCAGTGAGTTCCCCTTCTCGTCCACATCCTCTCCCATTGCAGGCTTGTCTACCTCTCACAACTCGTCGAATGAAACCTATTGGTCTGCGCTCGAGGAATTGCGCTTCTTCGAGGTTTTGCTGCGCCGAGCCGAGTGTTTGTCACGCTGCGAGAAGCACCATCTGGGTGAACCCTCCCTCCATCTAATGTCTGAAGAACTCAAGTCTGAGTTCATCAAGAGGACTCCGTACCATTATCTGCAGCTCGCATACTTTCAGGTCCTTCACCTTTATTTATCTCCACTGGAATATATATATATATGCATGAACATCCTTCCATCGTGATACGGCTACACTTACTCATTGATGTTATGATTGTTGTTGTCGCTGCTGTTGTTGCAGACAAATCAGCTGGACAAGGCAGCTGCTTGTGCTCAAACCTTTATAGTTGCAAACCCAGACCATAAAGAGATGCTGCGGAATGTGGAATACTACCGCAGAATGCTTGGCGTCCCCGAAGAATTATTTGTGGACCTGGAATCGAGGCCACACATGGTGAGTTATCTATCATTCTCTAATCATTGTAATTGCTCCTATACCCTTCTTGGAAACATCAGCGGTGCCCAAGACTAGATCATTAACCTTTTCATAGTTGAGAATATACCCTGCAAAGGTCACTCCTCCGTTCCAGGGTGTCGCTGAAACATCTCTCGGTCAGGTTAGGAATTTGGGACGTATCGATGACCTACCATTTTTCAAAGGAACTGTAGGATCTCTAATGTTCACGAGTGTATGCGAGTAGATAGGTCAGCCACTTTAATCTCCCCTCCTATATGAACGGCAAACTTAATGAGGCAACACGCTGCCTGCAAAGCACCAGGGTGGCAGCTTCCAGTTGGGTAGAGCATCAATCCCAGCCAATACAGCTCAATGGACAGTGAGCTACTTGAAAGCTATCCTGCCTGACCATTGGTCTGTAATGACTGTCCCAAAAGTTTAATTCTGTCCACAAATAGGACAACTCTTTAAACCGGTCATCCTGTTGATTTTTCAGGTGTCGGGCTGCAACCGAGAGCAAACTACCCTAACCCTACCTTTCGGAGATAGTTTACTCTATGTTGCAGTGCCATGTTTTGCTCCAATGAAGGGTTATTGCCCGAAACGTCAGCCTCCCCTTGCTTCCCACGACTGTTAGCACGCCTCAATCAACGTCCTCTGGATTTCAGCCATCGTCTTTCATTCGGAGAATTTGTTTAGCTGGCTATCTTGTCTGTTAGCACAAGCTTGTGGATGTTGAAATCGTAATTCGACATTGATTTGCACAATTCGTTTAACAATGTGAGCGCTAACAGCTTATGATGTGTTCCATTGTGACTGTAACTGTGAACGAATCATTGAATGATAACTACAATGCAATAATTATGAAGGAATCGCTGCTGAAAGGTGCAAAGCATTACAAAGAAGAGCGCTACAGATATGCCCTCGACAACCTCGAGACGGCACTGCAGGAGTACTTTGAGGCCGATGCAGAGTGCAGAGACCTTTGCGATGGACCTCGTGCCTTTGAGGGCTACTCTTACCTCGACTACTCCTCTGATCTTCACCAAAGCATTGCAGGTACAAGAGGAGAAAAGGTCATTGGACAAGTTTTGCTCGATATCGATTGCTTTTGCCAGGATTTGGCTGAAAATTCTCAAATATGTTTTCATTATCATGACTATTATGGATCATAGATATGATGAGTTGTTATGAAATACATAGATATATGGTTTGGAAGGGCTTTTCGAGAGGCTCCAGGTAGGAGTGAGTGGAAGAGGTGAAGAAAGATCTCGGAAAGTGGAACACCAGATACCGTAATATGCATCCGAGAGTATTGAGCGAGATGTTAACGGATCTTTTTAACATCTCATTGGAGTCAGGACAGCTACCGGAGGATTGGAGAGAGACAAATGTAACGCCGTTATTTAATAAAGGATCCAGAGAGGAATCGGACAATTACAGACCATCTCCAGTTGTGGGGAAGGTGTTGGAGACATTAATTGAGGACCGCATGAGGAACCATTTAAACAAATACAAACTAATTAAAGGTAGTCAGCATGGGTTTACCAAAGGTAGTTCCTGTTTAATAAATCTTTTGGAGTTCGATGAAGCAGTGTCTGATTGGGTGGATGAGGGAAAGGAAGTGGTATATCTAGACTTTAAGAAGGCATTTGATAAGGTACCACATCGGAGGTTGTCAGCCAAAATGAGGGCTTGCTGGACTAGTGATAGGGAGCAAAGAGTGACTGTGAGTGGGATTATGACTTTCTGGGAGGATGTAAGTCGTGGGGCACCTTCGGGGTCACTACAAGGATCATTGTTATTCATAATTTACATCAATGATTTGGATAGGGGAGTTAAGAGTAGACGTTACAAATTCTCAGATGATACAAAGCTTGGAGGTAAGGTGGATAACACAGGGGGAGGGGGGTGATCAGATTCAGGAAAGTTTAAATATTTTATAAGATTGGGCAAAAGATTGCTCGATGTCGTTTAGTATCAGGAAATGTAAGCTGCTGAAGATGGGTAAGAATAATAAAAATGGAGATCACATGAAACAAGGGACAATCTTGGAGTGTGTAACACAGAAGAAGGATCTTGGGGTGGTAATGCTGTATATGTGGGGGGTAAACCTCATCTAGAATATTGTGTGCAGCTTAGGTCACCACATCTGATGAAGGAAGGACATGTTACCTCAAAGAGGGTTCAGCACAGGACTACTAGATTGATTCTGGGCCTAGCTAGACTAAGCTACGAGGAGCGGTTGAAGTTGACAGGCCTATAATACATTAAAAAAAAGGAGGAGGTTACGAGGTGATATGATAGAGATGTTTGAAATAATGAAAGGTAAAGACTTAACAAGTGCAGGGGAATACACAGTGAGAGTACCTGGGGCCACAGCCTTAGACTAAATAATAGGAAAGTTCAGACGACATTGAGGCACGTGTCCTTGGCTCGGAGAGAAATTCACGCATGGAGTAGTCTCCGTGGAAAGGTGGTGGCATCGGAAACAGTAGATGCTTGGTTTTAACTGGAATAAGTTAGCTGCTGTACCTTGAAGCATTGGGAATCGAGGGGTACGTGGATATCGGCAGTACCCGTAGAGTGGTAGGTAGCTGAGTTATGGATTGTGGTTGCACACACGTATTTTAGGAGTAATTTTCCGTGTTTGATCGCACGTGTTTCGTTTTCACTCCTTTTCTCCAAGGTTTTGTTACTACTTATCCCTCGGCTTAATCTTTTCCACTCTTCATTGCAAAAAATTTTTTTTGCCGTGCACGGTTACTCCTCACTTCCCTATCCCTCCTCCTCCTCTCATTATCCCCAAACTGAATCTTCACTGAATCCAACCTCCTCTTGTATGTGCAGCTACATGTTCCTCCAATGCCTTCGACGGAAAACATTATTACCATCTCACCCATGAAGTCAGTCACCGTAGATCCAGTTTGGGAATCCTGAGAAGCCATTTTATAGAGGTTGTGTCCACACGAACAAATTCTCATTCACTTCCATTTCTGCATCAAGCTCCTCCATGTCAGTACCCTCCCCCCCCTCCCCGGTTCCCCCTCACCCCATACTATCTCTGCTTACCACTCATCACACCCATTCTCAGCGTACCCCTCGTTCCATCCTCTCTCGGCTTCCCCCTCATAATGTCCCCCGATCGGCTTACCCCACCCCTCCACTCATGTTTCTTCCCCCTCTCAGTTTCTCCCCCACCCCTCCATCTCTCGATTTCTCTCACCCCTCCTGCTCCTGGCCCCCACCCACTCCCCTCCCGGCTTCCCCCCTGGCCTGCACCCTCCCAGCCCTGACCCTCCCAGCTTTGCCTCAGCCCCGCACCCTTCCAGATTCCCCACTCCACCCCCACAACCTCTCCTTGCTCCTTTACACATTCCGATCAACAGTTCCGCTTCCCCTGTCCCGAACTGTGTGGACCTCAAACATCCGAGGCCTCCACTCCAATCTGACAAATCTCTCAATCCAGATTGCTGCCAACACACCAGACATCATGTGTTAAACAGAATCGTCCCATGGGACGTCCCTAACTCCTTATTGTCTCCTCTGGTCTGATCGACCTGAACCCCGTCATGGTGGCGGAGTCGCACTGTGCATCAATTACTCAATTTATCACTCGCCATGTACTGCTCTTACACCTCCCAAACCCCAGGAGTACCTCTGGCTAAGACTTCCCCTTCACTCCCACCTCATGTTTGTCTGTGTGTTGTACCATCCTCCAAACAGTGACAACCCCATCTACCTCTCCCTCTCAGATGACATGGACCAACTCTTAATCACTCATACCAACTCTCTCTCTTCCTCATACGTGGTGATTTCATTATCACCATGCAAATTAGCTGGGTGTTGGTCCCTCTGTCACCAGCTATGGCACTTTGGCAAAAGGACTTCTGTGACTCCATGGGACTGACTCAATCGGTGAACTTTCCAACCTGGACTTCTCCAAATGGAAAATCCTCCCTTCTGGATTTGGTTATGACCAACCTTCCCACCTTCAGGACCGGTCTCCTATATCTACCACCCCTAATATTAACTCAGCCTGGGAATTCTTCCACAGAATCTCTCTCTCTCTCTCTCTGCTCTCTCTCTCTCTCTCTCCTCTCTCTCTCTGTCTCTCTCTCTCTCTCTCTCTCTCTCTCCTCTCTCTCTCTCTCTCTCTCTCTCTGTCTCTCTCTCTCTCTCTCTCTCTCTCTCTCTCTCTCCTCTCTCTCTCTCTCTCTCTTCTCTCCTCTCTCTCTCTCTCTCTCTCTCTCTCTCTCTCTCTCTCTCTCTCTCTTCTCTCTCTCTCTCTTCTCATCCTCCCAGCTTTTGGTACTTTATATCCTGTGTTAAGCGCGTTGCCTTAAGACAACTTGCATTCTCCTCCGAGAAAGCAAATCCAACCGAAGGCAACCTCAGATCACACCACAAAGCTCATAACAAGTGTGTAAACTGTGTATCTACCCACAGGAGAACCAGAAAACAACATCTGTCCAATCTCAAGATTTTTCTCCCTCTTCCTTGTGGCATCTTGTTAACTCTGTCTCAAATGCAAGCTCTCCTTCCATCCCTTCACTCGCTTCAAATGGCAACACAGCTGACTGCATGTGAGAAGGCAAATGCCTCAATTCTGGGTTTGCTTCCATATCTCGGGTCCCCAACCCCTCGCTCTCTGCACGCACCCTTCCCAGTCATACCCAACTGCTCCTGGACTTTGTGTCTTTTGCACCTGCGAAGGTGGATACATTTCTGGCAACCCTCGACTCTGCAACTAGACTGGAGGACATCAGCTTGCGAGCCCTAAACACCTGTTCTACTGCTCTTGCCCATCCTCTCTATGCCCTTTTCACCTGATCATAATGCCCGAAGTCATCTTCCTTATGCTGGGAGATCACCCAACATCATTCAGGTCAGGTCAGGTATGGGAGCATGTGCCGGAGCAGCGTGTCACTGCATCCACTTTCCGCCGGTACTCCAAGGGCCTCCATCTGGCCATCCCCCAGGCAGATACCTGGCCCATCCCCATCTCCTTGAGATGCCGATCAACCTGCTGCAACCACGTGGCACGTGGTCGGCCCATTGGCCTCCTCCACTCACGAGGCTCCCTCGCTGAGAGAATCTGATGAGCAGGATCAACGTCAGGAAAATGAGCTACATGTCCATACAGCCGCAGCTGATGCTCTTGGACTACGTAGGTAACAAATCTCTTTTGAGTCTCTCTCAGCAACTGCTCGTTGGACACAAACTCCAACCAGCGATAGCCAAGGATTCTCCGAAGAAACCTGGTCCTAAAGGAATTAAGTCTCCATCTCAGATCCCTGGTCAGAGTCCAAGTCTCACATCCGGAGAGCAAAAATGGAAGCACCAAGGACCTGAAGACTCGGACTTTCGTCCTCATGCACAGGTACCGGAAGCACCACACCCCATGATCCAGTGAATCCATGACTCCCCAGGCCCGACCCAAACATCTAATGACCTCTGGCTCACAGCCATCATTGCATTACATAAAAAGATGCAAAAATGGATCCCTTTAACTCCAGACCAAACGGCTTACTTCCAAAAATCAGCAAGGTCATGGAATCCATCATCACATTTCGCATAAAATCATTCTTTTTCTCCATCAGCCTTGTCTCAGATCATGAATTCGGATTCAGACCTCTTCACTCTACCTGGAACATGCTGCTTCTATTCTCCCAACAATGGATGGAGGCCCTCAATGTCAGATTTCAGATTAGGGCAGTCTCTCTGGACATATCTCAAGAATTTGATACAGTTTGGCATTCTGCCTTGCTCTCCAAACTGTCTGCCTACGGAATCCAAGGCCATCTCCACTCTTGGGGAATTTATTTCCTCCACTCTCGTCGCCAACATGTGGCTCTCGAAGGAATCCTTTAATCTTCTCTACTTGTGAAGGCTGGAGTGGCCCAAGGCAGTGTTCTGGGCCCAGTCTTATTCCTAATATTCATCAACGATCTCTCTGACTCTCTGAATAGTCCTCTTTATCTATTTGCTGATGTCTCCACCCTGTGCCATGACGTCCCTCATCCTTCAGGCAGGCCGCTGCCTCTGACCTCTCTTCAGACCTGGATAAAATCATAAGCTGGTCAAACACTTGGAATATGTGTATTAATCCTGAGAAATCTCACACTCGCTTTCACTATCTCTCTCCCAAAGGACCGTCTGGAAAACACCCTTTGTACTTTCTTAACAACCCTCTCACAGAAGTTCAGTCACTCAAACTCTTGGCTCTCACTATCAGCCATGATCTTTATTGGGCAAACCACATTTCAATGTTGGACTCCAAAGCCAGTCACTGACTGGACATCCTCTTCCATACAAAGTCCTTCCTTGGCACACCTGAACTCCCATCCACCTACAACGCCTTCATCCGCAGCTTGATGGAATACTGCTCTCTCCACTGGGCTGTTGTCCCTGCCTCATACCTTACTCACTTTGACACCATGGAAACCAAGGTCTTCAAGATTATTGGAACCACCCATGATGAAGCTGAGCCTATGGGCCTATCACTTTGCCATCACAGACAGGTTGGTGGTCCTTCTGTCGTCTTCTGCCTCCTTTCTGGTCTTGCACCATTTGCCCTCTCCGTGCTTTGTCCCCCACCCAGATTCTGAGGATGCACGTGGTCCACCAGAATCCCCTTCTAGTGAAACTCCAGAATCACTGTGCTTACCTCCACTCATTTGTTCCTCCTTTTCCCACGAGTGAAACTGGAACAGTCTTCCACATCCTCTTCAATCTCATTCTTCCCTCGAGGTCTTTAAGACAGCTGTTTACTACTATCTCAGACCCCCCCCCCCACCCCCGCGGTGAACCGGTTGAAACGGGGTAAAGCTCCAGGGATCTGTGGCATCCATGCTGAACTTCTCAAGGCTGGTGGAAATGTTGCACTCGTGTCGTTGCATGCAGTTCTGTGCTCTGCCTGGAATACAGGCATCATCCCAACTGACTAGAGAGGCCTTGTTGTCCCTCTCTGGAAAGGGAAGGGTGATCGCCAAGACTGAAACAACTACCGAAGGGTGACGCTGCTCTCAGTGCCGGCAAAGTCTTCTCGGATAATTCTTCATAGGGTTCGCCACCATCTGCTTGAGCACCAGCGTCCAGAGCAGTCAGGCTTTACACCAAAGAGGTCAACGTTGACCTATCCTTGCTCTTCGTGTCCTCACCGAACGCAGACGAGAGTTTCAGCAGGGGCTGCTTGCAGCTTATGTTTATCTCTGTAAAGCGTTTGAGTCAGTATCGGGTGCCCTCTGAGGATTCTCGGTCTTCGTGGGGTGCCACCAAAACTGATCGCTGATGTCTGAACTCTACTCTGGTACTGAGAGTGCTGTGAGATGTGGTGGTACCATCTCTGACTTATTTACAGTTGTTACTGGAGTTCATCAGGGGTGTGTACTGGCCCCCACACTTTTCACACTTTATGGACTGGATTCTGGAGAGGATGTCGGAAAGATCAAGCTGTGGTGCCTCATTTGGGAATGTCAAGATCTCTGACCTTGATTTCGCAGATGATGCAGTCATCTTTGCAGAGAATTTAGATATCCTTTGGGGCCCTCGAGGTGCTGAATGAGGAGTTGGAGCCGCCTGGGATTACGGGTTTCCTGGGTCAAAACTAAGATCCAGGCTTTCAATGACATCTTGGATGCTGCTGTCCTGTCTGTGCCTATTTGTGTGAGGATGTTGAGGTCGTGGAGAGATTCACTTACCTTGACAGTGAATTCATGTCTCTGCTGGCTGTGAATCAGAGGTCAACAGACGTCTGGGTCGGGCTTGGGAGTCATGGATTCACTGGATCATGGGGTGTGGCGCTGCCGGTACCTGTACGGGAGGACGAAAGTCCGAGTCTTCAGGTCCTTGGTGCTTCCAGTCTTGCTCTTGGATGTGAGACTTGGACTCTGACCAGGGATCTGAGATGGAGACTTAATTCCTTTGGTACCAGGTCTCTTCGGAGAACTTGGCTATCGCTGGTCGGATTTTGTGTCCAACGAGCGGTTGCTGAGAGAGACTCAAATGAGATTTGTTACCTGCAAAGTCCGTGAGCGTCAGCTGCGGTTGTATGGACATGTGACTCGTTTTCCTAATGCTGATCCTGCTCCCAGATTCTCTCAGCGAGAGTCTCGTGAGTGGAGAGGCCAATGGGCCGACCACGTGCCTCGTGGTTGCAGCAGGTTGATCGGCATCTCAAGGAGATGGAGATGGGCCAGGCATCTGCCTGGGGATGGCCAGACGGAGGCCCCTGGAGTACCGCAGAATTGGATGGATGCAGCGACGTGCTGCTCTGGCGCATGCTCCCATACCTGACCTGACCTGACCCCCCCCCCCATCCAAAACCTTGATCTTCTCTCCCAACGTTAATTCCCCCCCCCCACCCCAAATTTCCATTTTGTCCTTCCTATCCACCTTATCTACCCCATACATTTTCCACTACCCCTCATTGTTACCCGCAATCCATCCCTGTTGTTCCGTCTCCATCTATTTTCCCCTCAATCCTACTGTTGGCATTTCCCCTTCTCTTTCTCTTGTTCCTTTTAGTCTGTTGCATTCTGAATTGTTCTGCGTTCCTGCTCTTCCACGAGCCTTAACTTGTTATACAAAAAAAAACACAAGGATTTAAAATTTTTATACAGCTTTGTGATGTGTTGAATTTCTGATTATTACATAATCATCAACTACCCCTGAACTTTCCACCCCTCCCCCCCCCCCCAACCGCACCATCCCACCATTCCCTCTCATTGTCTTGCAGACCACTACATTCAGGTGTTGGCGTGCAGACAAGAGTGTGGCAAGTCCTTGGCAACTCACATAAGCCGAAAAAATCCAATCGATGATTACCTCCCTACTCACTACAACTTCCTGCAGTTCTCGTACTACAAAAGTAAGCTCGCATGATGGACATTCTTGCAGGCACCTCATACCAAGGAGCAGAAATTGTAGGCCTGGATGAACCACATTTTCAAAGTTTATCGTTCTTCTCATGGCTGATGCTTCATTTGCTTAGATTTGCTTCTAGACCTTAAAAACCGCACTACCTATTGTCGCGTCGGAGGCCCAGATAACGGAGACGCTCTGTGGCGGAGGTCTAAACACCTCCACGGATGACCGAAACTGTGTTTGAATTTACTGCATTCAGAATTAAGCATTACGATACCCCAAGGATCGCCCAATAAATAAATCAAATTTGGCGGTTGCTCGTGCGCGAAGGCAGGAAGGTGGGAAAACATTTATTTGCAATTAAAATTGTTTGTGAAAATGTACATGGGGATAAGGACGACCAGGACGACAAAATAAACAAACAGAACAGGTCTGGTGGTCGACAGACACAGATTGGGATGAATGGGGAAAAAAACTTGATATTATCTCCTGGAGAAATAATGGCGCCAACAATACCAGATTCAGACCACAAAGGGAAACAGAACAGGTGAGGACTTATGCAGGCCCGAGCTGGTTGTGGCTGCAGGATGATATGGTAGAGGGCGAAGTGCAGCTCGGGGTGGGAGAGGAGAGGATGGTGCGATGGTGGGGAGATGGCATCCACATCTCTCGGCGGTCCTTCCCTCCAGAGCGAGGAAGTAAAGAGAGCCGAGATGTCTTCGGCCAAAGGTCCAAATCACGCTTGCTTGCACAGACACAGCTTTGACCACTACCAGGGCCCACCCTTACGCACGGTGACTACCTCACATTGGCCGCCAGCTGCCATTTGGAGGCACAGTCTTCCGGGCAATCCCACCACTCAGGGAGGAGCCCCCATAAAACAGTCTGCCCTTCTCCACGGCTATACAGCTCACTTTGCCGCCGTGGCCTAAGTCTTCTGGCCAATAGCCTGTAGCAAGCGTACCGGAAGTATGGGGGACTGAATATTTTATGGTTGGGCAAAATGGTTACCCCTCCAAAAAAAAAAAAGAGAGAGGGAGGGGGGGGAGGGAGAGAAGAAAGGAAGAGCAATAAAAAGGAAATAGGGACTTACACAGGAAAACGAGATGGGAATTAGAGTCCCAGCTCCACTTGTGAGGCGGATCACTGATCACTTAGCGGATACCTCCATCACTCAGCGTGTCTTTTCATTTGAATCTTGGGACATTAATATGGTAATTTGGATTTTTTTTTTAAATTCAGATTTTCCAACCGTTTTTGATACATAGATGCACAGTAATTATGGGCTGACTTGATGGCCGAGAGGTATGCACACTTGACTCACAGCCGCCTAGCCTGGGTTTGAATCCCGACCCAGCTATGCACCGTCATCCCGGTGTTTCACAGGCAGGGTGATTCATCAATGTCTGCTCTGTCCCTGGGATGGATGTATACCAGGCATCCCGTCTTCCGGCATTAGTTAGTGGATGGTAAAAATCCTGCAGTGCTCACTTTGTGCAGAGTGGGCAAGCTATCACTGGCACCCCAAACAAATTACAAAGTTCTTCCCTTACTCACTTGCCAACCTACACTTGGCAAGCGTGTAGACTACGCCACAAAGCCCTCAGCGTGAACCTGGGGGAAGCTCATGTCCTCCAGTGTACTAAAATAGCCATCCTCCAGTGCTCCAAGTCAAAGTATGACTGACGCTTCCCTTCCTTCTCCATGCTCCCATCTCCTCCAAAACTCCTTTTCCTTCTCTCCTCACTCCTCCCATACCTCCCTACTCTCGTTTCCCTCACACATTCCATGCTTCTCTCATATTCTCTTTGCTTACACCCGTCAGCGAAGCGACGCGTAGGTACGCCCAGTGTATAAATTGACTTAAGGCCCCCTTGCAGATTTTGTGAACATTGCCAGATTTTTATTTTTTTTTAAATGAAATACATTTTCGTTCATAGCTTCTGTTGAAACTGTTCCCTATTCCGATAGTAAAATGTCTCAAAACCCCATGTATCTCATCTGAACGTGGAAATATATCCCTTTCTTCCTGACAGTGAACGAGTATGAGCGAGCGATCGAATGCACGAAGTCCTTTCTCCTGTTTCACCCGGATGATCATACAATGCAACAAAATGTTAAATTATATCATCACCTGCTTGGAGAAGAGAAAGACCTACAACCACGACGAGTACGTTTACCTATCTTGGCCAATCATGCGACTCTTAACTGATTGATGTTTATGCTTTTGTAACCCAACTGTAGCTGGTGCACCCTGACCTCTGACCTTTTGGGTAATGCTCCATAATGTTGGCCTGTGCTGATTGATATATTGATTCTATCTCTTTTTTTTTTCACAATGACTGTAGTCCTCAACTGTCTACTCTTTATCCAGGAGGCAGTTGCACACCTAAAGCGCTCTCTGCTTGAGAAGCAGTTGCTGTACTTTGCTCAAGAGGCTTTTGGAGTTCCATTCGTAGATCCTGTGAGTCTTTTGAAGGTTTCCACTTTACAGCATGCAACTCGGTCCAGAATTCATAGATCCCAAGACGAGGTTTTTAACACTACATCATTGTACTTGCAGCGCTGAATTTGTCGCCAAGTCCTCTTGCACATCTTGTTTAGCATTTGTCGACTCATTAAGAACGAATGTTTTACTGGGGAGGGGAAAAGAGACTTTCAGGCCACCCGGTCTGTAGAACGAAGGAACTTTTACACTTGAGGGGACCATTTGGCCCATCATGCCGGTGCCATATTATACACTTCCCAGGACAACCACCGAAAGCAGATAGTGCTAATTCATGAAATTTAGCAAAATGAATCGAACTAAGGTCTAAAGTAATTAATTTGTGGTGTTTAACTCAGCGGTGAAGAGTATCCTTTGGGTTTCCTACTTGACTCTATCCCAAAGGAGTTAACTCCAACTATAACTAGATGGGCACTCAGTACAGCGCACTCCTTCACCAGGCTGATTTGCTTGTTTTGTAACCCACTGATAGGCCGGATCTGGATTTGGACCAGAAGCAAAATCTAATCGGCTTCTTCATGTCGCCTAACCAACTCATCCACCAAGTTTCCTCAGAATCCATCCATAATTAGCAGAATCCATCCACAGAATCCATTAAGATATCGTGCTATATACAGTGCCTTCAGAAAGTATTCACACCCCTCCACTTTTTGTCACGTTTTGTTGTGTTACAGCCTGAATTTAAAATGAATTAAATTTAAAAAAAATTGTCACCGTTCTACACAAAAGAACCCCATCATGACAAAGTGAAAACACGTTTTTAGAAATTTTACAAATTAATTAAAAATGAAAATCTGAAATGTAAGTCAATAAGTATTTCATCCCCTTTGCTATGACCCTCCAAATTGAGCTCAGGTGTATCCAATTTCCTTTGATCATCCTTGAGATGTCTCCAGAACTTTATTGGAGTCCATCTGTGGCCAATTCAATTTGTTTGTCATGATTTAGAAAGGAACACCTTTCTATAGAAGGTCCTACAGTTGACAGTACATGTCAGAGCAGAAACTCAACCATGAAGTTCAAGGAACTGTCCGTCAAACTCCGAGATGGAATCTTGAGGAGGCATACATCTGGGGAAGGGAATAAAACAATTTCTAGAGTGTTGAAAGTTCCCAAGAGCACAGTGAGCTCCATCATTCGGGAATGGAAAGGATATGGAACAACTGAGACTCTTCCTAGAGCTGCCATCCGACCAGACTGAGCAACCGGGCAAGAAGGAGCTTGGTCAGGGAGGTGACCAAGAGCCCAATGACCACTCTGATAGAACTACAGAGTTCCTTGGCTGGGATGGGAGAACATTCCGGAAGGACAACAATCTCTGCAACACTTCACAAATCTCGGCTTTATGGGAGAGTGGCCAGACAGAAGCCACTCCTGAGAAAAAGGCACACAACAGCACTTATGGAGTTTGTAAAAAGGCACGTGAAAGCCTCTGGGAGCATGGGGGAAAACATTCTGTGGTCTGATGAGATGAAAATTGAACTCTTTGGCCTGAATGCAAAGTGCTATGTCTGGCGGAAACCGAGCACAGCTCATCACCCATCTAACACCATCATTACCGTAAGGCATGGTGGTGGCAGCATCATGCTATGGGGATGTTTTTCAATGGCACCGATTGGAAGACGTGTAACGATATAGGGAGCAATGAATGGAGCCAAATACAGGCAAATCCTTGAGAATAACCTGCTTCAGAGTGCAAAGGAGCTCTGACTGCGGCAAAGATTTATCTTCCAACAGGACAACGACCCCCAAGCATACAGGCAAAGCAACACTGGAATGGCTGCAAAACAAGAACTGCGTTGTTCTGGTGTCCGCTTCTCCATCCCCCCCCCCTCTACCCCCACATCCCCAATTTACAACCATATTGAGAGTGAACAGTGCACATCCCTTTGCTGTCTTTAATCATTCACATAGTGTGGAGGGAGACGAGGCTTGTCAGAAAAGTGACTCATCAGAAACAGCTCTCCTCTTCTTTTATGTATATATATATATCTTTCTGTTCTCCTCCACCTCCAACTCTCTCCCTCTTTTTTTTCTCTTTCTCTCATTGATATTTATGAGATATGACAGGTTTACACTTACTTCCTCTGGCATCTACTTTCTGTTATTATCCACATTCCCTGTAGGCCTATATCCGACTACATTAAATAAGTCAATTGCCTGAATGGGTGTGTGTGCATGTGTATAATATATACACATCTGAAAATCATAGAACAAAACAGGGCTGCCCGATCTCCACCAAATTTTGCATACATTTTGGTAGTACCCAAGGTAACCCTCCCCCCACCCCCCTGTTTGGGTATTTCTCATAAAACACGAATTGTAACTTAAGACATGAGACCTCTTCTTCGTTTGTATGCAGCACAATGTTGCAGGGTAGCATCATTGGGTAAGCGTGTGGCTTTGCCTCCAATGCAGTGTCTTCTACAGGTTTGTAACTTGTCCAGGATGCCAGTGATAGCTCGCCGACTCTTCGTAAAGCACACCGTGGGATCTTTAACGTCCACCATCTAATGATAGCAGATAGGACGCCGGTTTAACGTTCACCCGAGGGACGGCATACACATTGATGAATCACCATGCCTGTGAAACATCAGGATGACAGCTTATAGCTGGGTCAGGATTCAAACCCAGGCTAGACAGCTTCAAGATGAGTATGCGACCTCGAGGCCATCCTGCCAGCCCGAAGACATGAGACAAACTGCAATTATTTATATTAGAAATACCAATAGAATTGGAAACCTGTACAGCCATCCCAACACAACTTACTACATGTATTACTGTGCTTTGACATGTGTTGGGGACGTAACAGGATGGTTGGACCCCAGATGACATCAAGCCAGCCAGCCAGATCCATGGACAACCTGTGGAGAGGTGTGTAAAAGTCATGTTCTTTAACCAAGCAGCATTTGTATGAAAATATAGTTTATGGAGCCCTAGTAATGCATATAAGAATTTACATGTCATCATAGCTAGTACAACGACATCATATCAAGAGCACCAGCATCGTATCTCCTATGCCGGCATCATATGTGGTACGCCGCATTGTATCTAGTACGGCCGGCATCACATCTCGTACGCCGGCATCACATCTCGTACGCCGCATCACATCTCGTACGCCGGCATCGTATCTCTCGTACGCGGGCATCGTATCTCGTACGCCGGCATCGTATCTCGTACGCCGGCATCGTATCTCGTACGCCGGCATCGTATCTCGTACGCCGGCATCGTATCTCGTACGCCGGCATCGTATCTCGTACGCCGGCATCGCATCTCGTACGCCGGCATCACATCTCGTACGCCGGCATCACATCTCGTACGCCGGCATCACATCTCGTACACCGGCATCACATCGTATCTAGTATGCCAGCCAGTGCCGGATTTACTTGCTTGTGGGCCAAGGCCAAACCTTATGAATGCCCCCCCCCCCAATTTTTTTTTTTTTATATATATATATATCGTAATATTGTAATGTAAAAAAAAGAATTACAACATAATGAAACACATCAATAATTTTTAATCAAATTAGTTCCATATCAAGTACATCAAAGTAAATCAAGTTCCATATCATGTACATCTTACACAAAGGAATAATGGGAAAATACAATGAAACTGAAGCATAATAAATTTTGCAAGCACAACTATGTGAAGTTCAAAATGACATTTTCCTGCTTTTTTCTCTGGCAAATTTGTCAATGATACTGTTTGTGTCAAGGGATTAATCTGTAAGCATAAAGTAATAATAAATTAGTTCAAGTCTAGTATAAGAGATACCAATATCACAAAATAAGAACACAAAAACGCACGTAATATAACAAGGAAGTCCACTAAATACAACACGTAATGTATATAATCCACAGATAGATATTGTTGCGAATTCGCGCCGTCGGCGTGCGATCGGTCACGCGACCCGAACCCGACGACGCCTCGCCCACCGGACGGACAATTCAGTCGTGACCCTCCGGCTAACGCCGGGATCCAGTCACGGGTGGGCCTTTCGACCTCACCACAATCGTGCCAATCGCCACCCGCGTAGGATAGGGTTGTTCGCAAAACTCGACCTACCTAAGTACCACCGCGGATGGTAAACCGGGCGATCGTACCTCGCCGCAGTTCGACTCCGGACACGAGCCGCTTGGGCGGGCCGTTCCGTACTATCGGGATAACTGAGCGGTGTTATCGTCGACCTCGACGTTCAGATTATTACCGGGCGTTTTGCACCCACTACGAACCCTTTACGTGAAGCAGGATGGAGGTTCAATTAAAGAAAAGACGAAGCGAAACGGGAAAACAGTTCACACAATGCACATTTATTCCGCGGCACGCGGAGCACACATATAGCACACGTAAAGCAAACAGCCACAATTAACGATTGCACATATATCCATAGAACAAAAGAAATGCACATATAAAAGAAGTTAAAACCGACTACACGACACACGGACCACTTATACAGTTACTACCTTACAAGACACGGCGCCACAAACACGCATTCACACCGAAGCAAAGAAAAGACCCCCTCAAAGGCAAGGGAGTCAGACTGGGCCCGTGGCCTAATGCGCGTGAACCTGGATGAGCGGCCAGGTCCACGAGACCGAAGGGTCCTACCCGCGCCCTCGGGCGAGCCGCAGAATGTCGCTGCACGGCGGTTCCGTGGGCACCTGCTGGTGTAAGTGGGAACGGGGCCCCTTGTCGCACTCTCTCAGCGCGGGGGAAAAAGGGAGAATTGTTGATGCTCTGGGGAGGAGTATGGCTGGCTTGCTCGACTCAACGCGACCTAGTCGTCCCGCTCCTCCAGGTCCTCCTCAGCGATCGCCCTCCGCACCGTTTGCCCCACCTCTGCTTCGAGCTCCGTCTCCAACGACCCAGCCCAACTGACCTCTCACCGATCTGCTGCTCCACCGACACTGCTCAACTGACCTCTCACCGATCTGCTGCTCCACCGACACTGCTCAACTGACCTCTCACCGATCTGCTGCTCCACCGATACTGCTCGAGCTCCTCACTGCGCTCGCCTTTTTATCGGCTTCGGGAACCCACCATATGCAAATTATCGATCCAAACGACCTCAGGGCGGAGCACGCTCGCCGATTGGACGGAGAAAAAGGGGGCGTGTATCATTCCTGATCCTCAAATTTGCATATGCCGATTTTCGTCAGGCGCGTCTGGAGGCGGGGCAAGCCGCCGCGCTTCCTGATTGGGTGGATCAGATGTGGGCGTGTATCATTTCTGATCCGAATTCTCCTCGGAAAACCGCGCCATCTGCACTCGCGTCTCGCGTGTCTCGCTGAAAGCAGCTCGACGCTCGGCGTCCACAGGTGGTGCGGGAATGGCCGTAGGAGAAGGTGGTGAGGGTTTTCGGTGGTGTCCGATGGCCATGGAGCTGCCTGAATGGCGGCGATGTGAGGTTTGCGGTAGCGAGTGGTGAAGGTAGGTTTTGGCTGCTGGCGTTGTTGTTGTTGTATCAAAACAAAGGTAGAACAGAAAAACGCCTAACTCAAAGGATCGCAGCCGAATGAATCACATTAATTCCCTCTATACAATGGGTTGGCTAACTACACATGTACTTAAGAAATATATCTCACCTACGGGACCTTTATGGTGTTTGCGAATTTCCAGAACGCTAACACTACCCCCTCCTTTTTACAGACTCGTCCCGAGTCGTCAAATTATCGTGTGCCATCATGTGTATGTTCTCCCCTAGTACGTTTTACCTACGGATCCCTGAGTGCGACATTCATGGTATTCGTGTCCCCAAAATAAATAACCTGAGGCTGAGTAACTAACTAAACACTCACTCACACGGACGACTTAAATAAAATTGCCGGCGCTAACACATACATGCCGGGGGCGCACTCATATTTACAATACAACTTAACACCTTAACTTACAAATTTTACACTAAACCATGGCCCAGGATCAATGGACTCTGCAGGAAAAAGTAAGAGTCAACAGAAAACCGGTGCACGGGCCGCCACTGCAGGCCCGTGTTGCAGCTGCCAACAGGACAGTTCCTGCAGCTTGCAAACTGTTGCTTGCGGATCCTGGCGCGCATGGAAATGAACAGGGGGTAAAGCAAAATTGAACGGGCAAACGTAGATGAGGGCAGTGGGCACGGCATGGCAAAAACAGGCAGGCAAACACAGCCTGCAGAAAAAGCCGCTGCAGGCGAACACAGCCGGCAGACGAACTGGCCGGCACAGGCCTTGTAGTAAAAACAGCCGTCGGACGATCCGACCGGCACAGGCCTTGCAGCACAGCAGCTGCAGACGATCCGGCGGCACAGGCCTTGTAGAAAACAGCCAGCCGATGAAGTTGGCCGCACAGGCCTTGCAGTAAAACAACAGCTGCAGACGATCCGGCCGGCACAGGCCTTGCAGAAAACAACCAGCCGATGAAGTTGGCCGCACAGGCCCGCAGCACACAGCCGCAGACGATGAAGTTGCCAGCCTTTGCCTTGCAGTGGAGGTTGGTGAGGGAGTGCGGTGTGTTGGCACACAGAAGGTGGACTCGGACCTACCCTACCTGTCTCCCTCCCACCTATCGCCTTTGCCTGTCACTGTTCATACCCACTCCCTTAATTTGCAAAACCCAATTTAGCCCAAATTAATTTTTTGTTGTTTTTATTTTCATCCCCTACTTCCCACTATAATTCGTCCCCTAACCCCCTTTACTGTCTCTGTTCGGCTAACCTATCGTCACCTAGCCTACTCCCAACCCCTACGTTCCCTTCCCGCGGGGGAATAAGGGAGAGCTAGCGTCCTGTGCCGAGGCCCAACCAAGCCTCAGGATGGCCTCCCCAGAGTTCAGCGATCTCCAACCCAGAGTGGGTCCAGCGGCCCACAACGAGAGCGAAGGGATGGATGGTGCGGAGGGTACACTTCCTAATCTACCCTATCCATTAACTGTTAAACTACCCCGGGCTTTCAAAAAGCGCCTCTCGCTTACACTATTGGTTCTAACAACCCAGATTCCCGTCGCCTGTGTTGGTGTCCTCTCAATTTCGGGCTCGCCCTCAAATTTTCCCTCGTGCCTTGCACGGTTTCGTGGCTGGGAGCGTGGCTCCCCCTTGGCAGGCACGACCCTCTGCCGATTCTCCTACAATGGCACCCCCGGGCACTACACTGCCTCCGAGCCTACCAGCTCCCTAAACACCGGGGAGTGCCCCCATGGCAACTCCCCTGAAACGCACACGTGGCAGGCTGGCGCCCCGGCCCCTTTCCGAGGGTCACCCGTGCCCACGACACTGCCCACGCGGCTAACGGCGCTCCGGGCCCCGCACCAAGCGGGCGCACCCGTGCCCACTACGCTAACCCGGCCCCCCATGGGCCCTTGGCCTACCACGGCCGACTAGCCCGGTGCCCGGGTACCCACTCAGCGATACTCACCTTTCGCAGCCACGCTCCCAGCCCGTCAACAGGGCTCCTGCACCCCTCCAAACAGGTTTCGAGCCTACACTCCCACCAACAGCAAAACGACCTCCATTTTGTCAATTTAACTAACCCACCTAACTCACTCTACACTGACCCCGGGGTCCCTTGGGCGGGAGTCACTCCTCCCCCCAATCACTCATCGCACCATGCATTCCACATTCGCTCCACCCACACAGACCCGCTGGCCTCACTCACTCATCATGTACTCACCTCACAACTTTCCAACACACACATCGCTGAATCCTGCCATTCCTGCTTACTACATCCCCTAACTAACTCGTGCTCCCACGTCATCCCTTACACTAGTAGCACATCCTTTTAACACTACGTAGCTAAGCTACGTCCCACTACACACTCACTGTCTGTCACTGTCTCCAAAATCTCTTTTCCCATCTCCCATCCTAAATCTGACTAACAATCCCTCTACCTAATCCATTCCACGGGCTCCATGAGGACTTACCCCTGCCCATGGAGCCGGTCTAACTAAGCTAACCCTTCCCCTAGCTAGTTCCATCCTGTGCCCTGGTAGGGATCTTTCACCCCTTGCCCAGGGAATCCTGTTCACCCGAAAGCGAGGCTTGCTTTCGTTAATTTTTTTTTTTTTTTTTTCAAATTCTGCGCAGCACCAGCGCGGCAACTCACAGCCTGCGCTCTTGCACCTTTCCCGTGACGTCATGCAGCTGCACGTGTACCTCGTCCCTCTTGGACGGTACCATCCGGCAGGGATACCTCCTGCCGGATTCCAACCCCACGTGCAGCCATGACGTCACCCTGCGCACCCCCAAAAACAAACCTCGCACTCCGAGGGCTCCCCACGCGAACACATGTGCTCTGCCCGTTGGAGCTTCACACAAGCTCGCGTGGAGAACCCATCCGGTCCAAATCCGTTATCCTGCCTAACTTTGTCCGTCCGCGGGATCGGCAAATCCACCGCTGGCGTTTCGGACCGGCTTCATCCCGCAAGCGAGCACGTGGGGGTCTCGTGCGCTGCACAGCACGGACCTCGCGCTCGCTGCTGGGTGAACCCGGCACGGTCCCCACAACAGCTACGGCCGCTACCCGGCTTTTGTCCCTCTGTCGCCGTCGTCTCCGTTCCACCACGCACACCTGCGTGTCACGACGCACAGACTCCACTCCATCACACTCACATTCACACCGGAAGACGCGGCTGCATGCTCACGCATGCCGACCGACATCTCCCTCACATACAGAGACCTCACACACACGGTCTCCCTCACACGGACCCTCTCACTCACACCCAACCTTCACCTGCCCAGGGGGTCTCACTCACACCATGCGTGCCGGAAAGCACGCATCTCCGCACACTCGCAAACACACACCCCTGCACAACCACACTGGGATTCGTGTCCCCACAAGGGTTCCCGGGGCTCTATACCCCCCAAGCTGCACGTGCACCTATCCACAGCACTCGTCCCTTCAACTCCGCTTGCACGACCGAACCCACCTGGTCGTGATTCGCCTCAAGGGGCATACTCCCTCCCCTGTTCCTGGAGGCAGCCATCCAGCTGCTCACACCGGGTCTCTACCCAGTCCGCGAGCTCACCCCATTATCCTCCACTACCTCTGTGTGTGTGTGTTCTGTTCCTTTAACCCGTCATTATCATGCAGTCTCTCCTCTATTTTCTCTATCTCCCTGGTCTCTATACATCTATTAGTTTCTGTTTCTTTCTGGAGTTTTTCCATCTCTCTGGATTTCAATTTCATTCTCTCCTTCAGTTCATTAATTTCAAACTCGTATAGTTTTTGTTTTCTCTCCCACTCTTCCTCATGCTCCTCATTTTCCAATCTCATCGTTTCTTTCAATTGGCCATTTCCTTCCTGTGCTTCATTCGCTGTTCTCTCATTACCCTTCCTTGCTTCCTCTCCTGTCCTTCCTTCTCCAGTTTCATGGTTTGCTTCATTTGGTTAATTCCTTCTTGTGTTTCAGTTGCTGCTGTCTCATTACTCTTCCTTGTTTCTTCTCGTGTCCTTCCTTCTGCAGTTTCATGGTTTTCTTCATGTGGTTATTTCCTTTTTGTGTTTCATTCGCTGTTCTTTGTCTACCTCTTCGCACTCCAGCCTTGCCTTTTCTTTCAATTGGTCAACCTCGGCTTCATGTTCTTTTTGTTTCTATCCCATTGTTCCTCTCGTTCTTCCCTCTCCAATCTCGTTGTGTCCTTCAATCTCCTGATTTCTCCTTCCTGCTTCTTCAACTTCTCCTCGTATTCCAGCCTATTTTTTTCTTTTGTCGTTCAGTTTCAAATTCATACTCTTTCAGTTTTTTATTCCACTGTCTTTCTTGTTCCTCATTCTGCAATCTCGTGGTTTCCTTCCATTGATCGATTTCCTTCTTCTGTCTCATTCGTTCTTCCATCATTACTCTTTCTTGCATCTATTCCCCAATCTGGCCTTCGCTTCCAGCTGTTCGATTTGTACAGTGTGGTTCCTTAACGTTTCATTCTCCGTTCTCGTTCTTTCCTCTCTCACCATCCTCAACTCGTTTTGTAATTCGTCTCTTCGTTCTGGTGTTTCTGTAACTCAGTTTTCTTCTCCAATTCTTTTCTCATCTCCGCACACTCCGACCTTGCTTTGGCTTCTAACTGTTCTTCCATCTTGCCCTTGTGTTTGTCTATCCGTCTTCCCAGTTCCTCTGTCTCCGTTTTTACCTCCCGTCCCCGCTTATCAACTCTCTTCGTCATGTCTTGAAGTCTTTTCTCACACTCCACTATTTTTATTTCCTTCGTGCACGACTCCGTCACCCCAATTAATTTTTCCCTCTCGGTCACCGTCACTTTTTCCGTCACCTCCACACTTCTCGCCCAACACGTCTCCCGAATTATTTTTTCTCACCCGCTTTCACCGCGGGCCTGACAACCGTTGCACGTCTCCCAGCTCGTTCGCTCCCACACGTGGCGTCGCCATTACGCACTTCGCTGTTGTTGCCTTCATGCCCGCCTGCAGGCTCCGGCCCATTTGCTGCGTTTCACCCCGCATTTCTTTTATTTCTTCTTCATTTCGTTTTTGTTTGTTTCCATTTTGAGTGCGTTTCCATCCATTTTTTTTCGTTCAATTCGTTATTCATTCCATCCATTTTTTCGTTCATTCATCCTTTTGCCGTTCATTTCATTTGCGTTTCTTTGCATCTCTGTTATTGCCTGCAGAATCCTGTCGAGTGTACTCGGTTCGACAAGGCTCGGGGGTTTTGGTGGAGAGGGGGAGGGGAGGTGTTTATACACCGCGGCCGCCGCCGCACCCATTTCGGGCCCTGGGTTCAGTTGGGGGAGTTCGTGTTCCTGCACAACCATTTCCTGCTCGGGGTCTACATCCTGGGCCATGGATTCTAAACACTCTACATCCATTTCTATTACCCCCGGCTCCCGCTCGCCTTGAGACGCCATCTTATTCCACGTAAGGGTTAATTTAATCGCTCGTAATTTAGAGGGAATCGGGGGTCGCTCCCCTCACCCCTGACGAGTTCCCTGTGAATTTAGCTTGGAGACGGGAGGGATTAGAATCCCACTCCTGACACCAGTGTTGCGAATTCGCGCCGTCGGCGTGCGATCGGTCACGCGACCCGAACCGCGACCGCCTCGCCCACCGGACGGACAATTCAGTCGTGACCCTCCGGCTAACGCCGGGATCCAGTCACGGGTGGGCCTTTCGACCTCACCACAATCGTGCCAATCGGCCACCCGCGTAGGATAGGGTTGTTCGCCAAACTCGACCTACCTAAGTACCCACGCGGATGGTAAACCGGGCGATCGTACCTCGCCGCAGGTGACTCCGGACACGAGCCGCTTGGGCGGGCCGTTCCGTACTATCGGGATAACCGAGCGGGTGTTATCGTCGACCTCGACGGTTCAGATTATTTACCGGGCGTTTTGCACCCACTACGAACCCTTTACGTGAAGCAGGATGGAGGTTCAATTAAAGAAAAGACGAAGCGAAACGGGAAAACAGTTCACACAATGCACATTTATTCCGCGGCACGCGGCACAACATATAGCACACGTAAAGCAAACAGCCACAATTAACGATTGCACATATATCACATAGAACAAAAGAAATGCACATATAAAAGAAGTTAAAACCGACTACACGACACACGACCACTTATACATTACTACCTTACAAGACACGGCGCACAACACGCATTCACACCGAAGCAAAGAAAAGACCCCCTTCAAAGGCAAGGGAGTCAGACTGGGCCGTGGGCCTAATGCGCGTGGAACCTGGATGAGCGGCCAGGTCCACGAGACCGAAGGGTCCTACCCCCGCCCTCGTGGCGAGCCGCAGAATGTCGCTGCACGGCGGTTCCGTGGGCACCTGCTGGTGTAAGTGGGAACGGGGCGCCCTTGTCGCACTCTCTCAGCGGCGGGGAAAAAGGGAGAATTGTTGATGCTCTGGGGAGGGAGTATGGCTGGCTTGCTCGACTCAACGCGACCTAGTCGTCCCGCCTCCTCCAGGTCCTCCTCAGCCGATCGCCCTCCGCAGCCGTTTGCCCCACCTCTGCTTCGAGCTCCGTCTCCAACGACCCAGCCCAACTGACCTCTCACCGATCTGCTGCTCCACCGACACTGCTCAACTGACCTCTCACCGATCTGCTGCTCCACCGACACTGCTCAACTGACCTCTCACCGATCTGCTGCTCCACGCGACACTGCTCGAGCTCCTCACTGCGCTCGCCTTTTTATCGGCTTCGGGAACCCACCATATGCAAATGATCGGATCCAAACGACCTCAGGGGCGGAGCCACGCTCGCCGATTGGACGGAGAAAAAGGGGCGTGTATCATTCCTGATCCTCAAATTTGCATATGCCGATTTTCGTCAGGCGCGTCTGGAGGCGGGGCCAAGCCGCCCCGCGCTTCCTGATTGGGTGGATCAGATGTGGGCGTGTATCATTTCTGATCCGAATTCTCCTCGGAAAACCCGCCATCTGCACTCGCGTCTCGCGTGTCTCGCTGAAGACAGCTCGACGCTCGGCGTCCACAGGTGGTGCGGGAATGGCCGTAGGAGAAGGTGGTGGAGGGTTTTCGGCGGTGTCCGATGGCCATGGAGCTGCCTGGAATGGCGGCGATGTGAGGTTTGCGGTAGCGAGTGGTGAAGGTAGGTTTTGGCTGCTGGCGTTGTTGTTGTTGTATCAAAACAAAGGTAGAACAGAAAAACGCCTAACTCAAAGATCGCAGCCCGAATGAATCACATTAATTCCCTCTATACAATGGGTTTGGGCTAACTACACATGTACTTAAGAAATATATCTCACCTACGGACCTTTATGGTGTTTGCGAATTTCCAGAACCGTAACAATATATAGATAGATAGATAGATAGATGGTGGGAAACGGGCATTTAAAAATGTACTGTTATATTTCTCATTACCTTATTTTATTTTATTCATTTTACTATAGGCCGACTAGCCTACTCCTTGGCCGATCAGAGAACCCACAAGTCCCCGGGGGCCCCCACTTACTGGTGGGCCCAAGGCCAATGGCCTGTGTTGCCTATTGGAAAATCCGCCCTGACGCCAGCATCACATCTCGTATGCCGGCATCCCATCTCGTACACCAGTATCACATGTCATCACACAACCATCACATGTCATACAGCCATCACATGTCATCAACAACCATCACATGTCATCACACAACCATCACATGTCATCACACAACCATCATATGTCATCACACAACCATCACATGTCATCACACAACATCATGTGTCATCACACAACCATCACATCTCATCACACAACCATCACATGTCATCACACAACCATCACATCTCATCACAACCAACCATCACATCTCATCACAACACCATCACATGTCATTACACAACACCATCACACGTCATCACATCTCATCACACAGCCATCACATGTCATTACACAACCATCACATCTCATCACACAGCCATCACATGTCATTACACAACCATCACATCTCATCACACAGCCATCGCATCTCATCACACAAACCATCACGTGTCATCACACAGCCATCAGATCTCATCACACAACTATCACATCTCATCACACAACCATCACATCTCATAACACAGCCATCACATCTCATCACACAACTATCACATCTCATCACACAACCATCACATCTCATCACACAACTATCACATCTCATCACACAACATCACATCTCATAACACAGCCATCACATCTCATCACACAGCCATCACACAGCCATCACATAGCCATCACATGTCATCACACAGCCATCACATAGCCATCACATGCCATCACATCTCATCACACAGCCATCACATGTCATCACACAGCCATCACATTCATCACACGCCATCACATGTCATACACAGCCATCACATGTCATCACACAGCCATCACATAGCCATCACATCTCATCACACAGCCATCACATGTCATCACACAGCCATCACATGTCATCACACAGCCATCACATAGCCATCACATGCCATCACATGCATCATACAGCCATCACATGTCCATCATAAACAGTCATCACATGTCATCATACAGTCATCACATGTCATCATACAGCCATCACATGTTATCAATACAGCCATCACATGTCATCATACAGCCATCACATGTCATCATACAGCCATCACATGTCATCACACAGCCATCACTCAACCATCAGCCATGTACTTGTCAGATACAGTCATCACATGTCATCACACAGCCATCACATGTCATCATACAGTCATCACATCTCATCATACAGCCATCACATCTCATCATACAGCCATCACATGTCATCACACAGCCATCACATGTCATCACACAGCCATCACATGTCATCACACAGCATCACATAGCCATCACATGCCATCACATATCATACAGCCATCACATGTCATCATACAAGCCATCACATGTCATCATACAGTCATCACATGTCATCATACAGTCATCACATGTCATCATACAGCCATCACATGTTATCATACAGCCATCACATGTCATCATACAGCCATCACATGTCATCACACAGCCATCACTCAACCATCAGCCATGTAACTTGTCAGATACAGTCATCACATGTCATCACACAGTCATCACATGTCATCACACAGCCATCACATGTCATCATACAGTCATCACATCTCATCATACAGCCATCACATCTCATCATACAGCCATCACGTGTCATCACACAGCCATCACATGTCATCACACAGCCATCACATAGCCATCACATGCCATCACATATCATACAGCCATCACATGTCATCATACAGTCATCACATGACATCATACAGTCATCACATGTTTCATGCGATCACAGTGCATACATGTCATCATACAGCCATCACATGTCATCATACAGCCATCACATGTCATCACACAGCCATCACACAACCATCAGCCATGTAACTTGTCAGATACAGTCATCACATGTCATCACACAGTCATCACATGTCATCAGACAGCCATCACATGTCATCATACAGTCATCACATCTCATCATACAGCCATCACATCTCATCATACAGCCATCACGTGTCATCACACAGCCATCACATGTCATCATCACAGCCATCACATGTCATCACACAACCATCACATCTCATCACACAACCATCACATCTCATCACACAACCATCACATCTCATCACACAACCATCACATCTTGTACACCGACATCCTAGCCTGAACGTTTTCGCTTGAGTGTGGGTGAATACAGTCACAAGTTAAATAAGCAGCAAGAAATGGCATATTACCAGTGGGTCAATTCAGCACTGTGTCCACAAAATGATATGATTCACTCAGTGATTCGGGTGTCATAAATGACCAGTGCCCATGGGAATAAGGTGCTCACAAAAAGGGGTTTGATGCTAGCAGTCCCGTGGTTGAAAGAAGTGACAACCCACTGAAGGTAGGGCCGTGACGCAGCATGTGGTGCGAAGCTCAGTGGGTCCAGAGAGGAAATGCATTGCTGAAGATAGGGTTGTGAATGCTGTTTAACTCCCGTGAACTGCAGTAAACTCCAGTAAACTCCAGTGAACTTTTGTTTAACTCAAGTGAAACTCAAGTCTGTGAGTCATTCACACAACTGTAAATCATGAGATTCCAGGCAGGGAAGCGTCATCACACTTCCGTTCAAGCCTTCCTCAATGCCGGTCCCCCGAAGCAGTGGTCCAAACCCGACAGTAGTGTGGGGCAAAATGATTGGTTAGAAACCAGATTTTAAAAAAAAACACCCCTACACGACTGCCATTGGTTGGCCAAGTAAATGGAACAAAGGTCATGATATAAAAGTACTAACAAATTGGCACCAATGAGAAATATGACAGTTCAGGTTAAGGGTACACCACATCCTCGCCTGGACACCGACATCATAGCTAGCCAAACGTTGGCAAAAGGTTGCAATGGTCACAAGATGATTTCTGATGTTGGCCCAACTTCGGTGAAAGCAATGAACATAGATTTGTGAACGTTGGCCAACATCGGTCCAATGTCCGCCGCATGGTGTGAAGACGTTGGGACAATGGCGGTGCTGATGTTAGCTCAACATTAACCCAATGTCAGTGTGTGTTATAGATAGGATGTGTATGAGCATCATGAAGTCATTGGGATTTTTTCACAAGATTGCATTGTGAATATTTTTCTCTACAAAGGATCCCCTTATAAACATTTGAAATTACTTTACTTTTTTTGATAATGAATGTACTGTTAAGTTTGTAATCTGGAGCTCGAGACTATAAACCACAAACAAAAAGGCCTGTGTGTTGTGGTTCTCAAACTCCCCGTCCAGTTTTTAGATGCTCTCAACTAATGTCGGTGGGCATACTCACAGGCCAACCAGGGTTCTCCTGAGGTCTCCGTATCACTATTCCCTCCGTAAACAACAGTAACTCCGTAAACAACAGCGCAGAATGTATGAGAATTGTTAATGAAGTCTCGAAAGGCGAAGACATCATAATTCCAGCAAGGTACTTATCCATTAAAAAAAAACATGAAGGCATGGTTGTAAAAGGATATGGATAATGGGTGGAGCACACTACTTGGTCACCATTTTTGAGACTAGCTACACCATTAGGTATCCCTTAATGAATGCATCACGCATCCCTATCTCCTCATACTCCATTTGCTCGTATGTTTAATAAAAATTCAAGCCTCTTTGACCTCGCAAATACTACCAACTGCCTCCTACCATCTTTCCAGCTCAAAGAAAGAACCAACAGTCCAATTGGAGGAGATTTGGAGTCTCATCGCTGTGGAGGAAGAGCAAGAAGAGGCTGCGTCTGAAGGCCCTCGGAAGCAATCCCTTTCGGCAGCACCACAACATCTCAAAGAGGGTGTGAGGGATCTGGGTTTGGAGCTACGAAGGACTTAAAATGGTTTTGGGGATTTATGTGAGGCCTTCTGCTTATTACATCTGCAAATGGAGGAATTTTTATTTATTACCCACCCACCCGCACTCCCCTCCACCCCAGATGCTTGACACGTGTCCTTTCCCTCAACTTCCCCCATGCCGATTTATTCTCCCTACTGCGTGTACGTGATATTGAAAGTGTGCGATCAATCTTCCGTTCCTCTTTCTCTCCCAAGGTGGACAGCTGCCTTCGGACGCCATGAGGGTCATCTTTGATTCGGCAAAACTCAACGGGACACAACGAGTGGTGCTGGATGGAGTTCTGAATGAGAACGAGTGCCGAGAGCTTCAAGCACTCATTTCTGTAAAAACTGCATTTCAGTGAAGCTACTCGCACCAAAACTGACTGTTTAGTTGTTACTCGATTCACTGCATTTTCGATGTCCTTTAAAATGAAGTTATTGCTTTGTAAAAGGGATCTGAGCAACCCTCCAATCTTGTAACAATCCTGCATTGTTTTTGATCAAGTGCTGGGATTGTCGAACCCACCCAGGCAAGTTGGCTCTCTGTATGTGTGGTGGAAATGAATCGGTCGATTGTCTCCGGATGCGTTCTGGCGGTGTTTGTCTTCCGAGCACGACCCGCCAGTTTAGAGAAAAAGGACATGGGAATGGTCTTCTAAACTCGAGTGGACCTGCTTCTTGATTACTTCCTTACTCTGAGATGACCCTGAATTTCCGTCCCACCTTCTCTTCATCAGATGGTTGGTGTTGGAGGGGACGGTTACATTGGAAAACTCTCACCACACACGCCACATGAACGCTTTGCTGGGATAACCATATACAAAGCTCTTAAGGTAAATGAGATGTCCGACAACCTCAGAAATCCTATCGCCTGTATAATCATACATTTCACTCGTAATTACTTCGGTTATAACTGTATTGATTTGTCTTTTTTTAATACAAGGTCGAGGCTCATGGAGGAGCGATAGCAACTGAGCTTGAGGGGGTTTCAACTGACAGAGGACAGAAGGAGATGAGTGGATAGTATCCATGACGCTTCATTCAAAAAGGTTCCTGATGTCATACAATACTGAAAATGGTACCGTTGGAAAGCTAATAATCCATTTACTTGGTTAGAAAGCTCGTAATCTATTTACTTCGTTTGAAAGGTAACTGATTTATTTGGAACAAAAATTTGTGTCCATTTAATCATAAAGATGCCTGTTTCAAAAGCCCATCTTTCCAAAGAAGAAGTGGGACTGGGAGGTTACTGAAGCAGTTCAAACTAACATTTATTATTCTATGGCAGCAGGAACCCTTCAGAAGGACACGGAAGGAGTACACAAAATAATATATAGTAGTATGACTTGAAGCAATATAAATACATATAAAACAAGAAAAAGAGCAATCGGAGATTGCAGACCCTCACGAGAACTTCTTTTGAGTGGTGTACTTTTATATGTTTTTGGGTAAATCCAATATGGCTGCCAAACCATGTGACCAATGACTTCATATGTGTGAACCTTTTGTTCCTCATGAACAGGCGGTCATACGTGTAAAGTTTCGCCTCGATTTGTTCAGCCACTTAAGAGAAGATTTTTGAAGGTTAAAAAAAATAAGAAGAAGAAGAATAAAACATGGCTGCCGAATCACGTGACGGATGACGCCATCATTTTTTTTCCTGTGGACCATTCTATTCCCAAATGACCCTCAAATTTTCATACTGATTGGATGTGGCATTCTACATTTGCAATTATGACGTCATAACGAAGGCACCTATGACGTCAAGGCAAGGCAAGTCATGCAAGTCATGGACTTAGGGAGGCAATACAGGCAAGTCATGGACTTAGGGTGGCTGGTCTGGTTTCAGCGCCCACAAGCTCATCGCTGGACTTGGTATTCCAACGCTGGCGGTGTGGCAAAGGAGATTGACCATGTCCTCAGTGACGGTCGTTGGAGGATGATCCAGAACTGCAGGGTCTACCGGAGTGCTCAGTTCCTCAATACTGACCACAGGCTTGTTGTAGCAACTCTAAAGCTGCACCTTAAATCCTGGAGAATGGTACCATCCCAGCCTAGGCTGGATGTTGGTAAGCTCAGGGATGAGAGAGTACTGAGGAGTTTGCGAACAGGCTGAGTGGACACTTGGGGGGTCTGGGTGCTTTGGGGGGTCCTGAAGAGTTGTGGAGTGCCTTCAAGACCACCGTCCTTGATGTTGCCGGTGGATGTCTTGGAACTCACCGCAGGCAAAGAAGAATTTTGTCTCTCAAGGGACACTGGATACCATTGACCAGAGTCGCAGGGCCAGGCTGAATGGCAGAGCTGAGCTGCTCAGGGAGCTGAGGCGTAAAACTGTACGTGCACTGAGGGTGGACAAGGAGGCCTATGTGCGAGGAATCTGTGAGGGGGTAGAGCATCACCTGTGGACAGGTGATTCTCGACCCGCTTACAGGGGAATTCGCGCATTGCGTTCATCCAAGCCCATCCCTCGGAGCACTGCAGTTAGAGCAGAGAGTGGTAGGCTCTTGACAGAGGAGTCTGAAGTGAAGGCCCGCTGGGCCGTTTACTTTGAGCGGTTGTACCAGGCTGATCCCCCAGCTGTCGAGTTGGACGTCAAGGGTGTTACAATCCCTGTTGCTGACCCTCCAATCAACTGTGGTCCACCTTCGCTTGTGGAAACACGGGCTGCGGTGAACCAGTTGAACGGGGCAAAGCTCCAGGGATCTGTGGCATCCATGCTGAACTTCTCAAGGCTGGTGGAAATGCTGCACTCGTGTCGTTGCATGCAGTTTTGTGCTCTGCCTGGAACACAGGCATCATCCCAACTGATTGGAAGAGGGGCCTTGTTGTTCCTCTCTGGAAAGGGAAGGGTGATCGCCAAGACTGCAACAACTACCGAGGGGTGACGCTGCTCTCAGTGCCGGGCAAGGTCTTTGCACGGATAATTCTTGATAGGGTTCGCCACCATCTGCTTGAGCACCAGCGTCCAGAGCAGTCAGGCTTTACACCAAAGAGGTCAACGATTGACCGTATCCTTGCTCTTCGTGTCCTCACCGAACGCAGAACGAGAGTTTCGGCAGGGGCTGCTTGCAGCCTATGTTGATCTCTGTAAAGCGTTCGATTCAGTGAATCGGGATGTCCTCTGGAGGATTCTTGGTCTTCGTGGGGTGCCACCAAAACTGATCGATCTGATGTCTGAACTCTACTCTGGTACTGAGAGTGCTGTGAAGTGTGGTGGTACCATCTCTGACTTATTTCCAGTTGTTACTGGAGTTCGTCAGGGGTGTGTACTGGCCCCCACACTTTTCAGCACTTGTATGGACTGGATTTTAGGGAGGGTGTCGAGAGAATCAAGCTGCGGTGCATCGTTTGGAATGTCAAGATCTCCGACCTTGATTTTGCAGATGATGCAGTCATCTTTGAGGAGACTTTAGATATCCTTTTGGGGGCCCTCGAGGTGCTGAATGAGGAGTCGGAGCCGCTGGGATTACGGGTTTCTTGGGTCAAAACTAAGATCCAGGCTTTCGGTGACATCTTGGATGCTGCTGTCCTGTCTGTGTCTGTTTGTGGTGAGGATGTTGAGGTCGTGGAGAGATTCACTTACCTTGGCAGTGATATTCATGTCTCTGCTGGATGTGAGTCAGAGGTCAATAGACGTCTGGGTCGGGCCTGGGGAGTCATGGATTCACTGGATCATGGGGTGTGGCGCTGCCGGTACCTGTGCGGGAGGACGAACGTCCGAGTCTTCAGGTCCTTGGTACTTCCAGTCTTGCTCTATGGATGCGAGACTTGGACTCTGACCAAGGATCTGAGACGGAGACTTAATTCCTTTGGTACCAGGTCTCTTCGGAGAATCCTTGGCTATCGCTGGTGGACTTTGTGTCCAACGACGGTTGCTGAGAGAGACTCAAATGAGATTTGTTACCTGCATAGTCCGTGAGCGTCAGTTGCGGCTGTATGGACATGTGGCTCGTTTTCCTGACGCTGATCCTGCTCACCAGATTCTCTCAGCGAGGGAGTCTCATGAGTGGAGGAGGCCAGTGGGCCGACCACGTGCCTCGTGGTTGCAGCAGGTTGACCTCATCTCAAGGAGATGGGGATGGGCCGGGCATCTGCCTGGGGGATGGCCAGACGGAGGCCCCTGGAGTACCGGCGGAAAGTGGACGCAGCGACGCGCTGTTGTGGCACATGCTCCCATACCTGACCTGACCTATGACGTCATAAAAATCACACTCATTCCCCATTAGGAGTACTTGCCGCGTGCCAAGTTTCGATTATTTTCTTGGTGCGGTTTCAGAGATAGAGGTCCAAAGTTTTTTTTTCCGTTTTTCCAATATGGCTGCCACACCACGTGAATTACGACGTCATAATTATCATTATAGCATTCTTCATGAGAGGTCGCACCAATGTTGAAAATTTCGTTCAATCCGACAAGCGGTTGCGGAGAAAACATGAAAGTTCTGTTCGGGCAGACAGACAGAACAACAAACAAACAAGAAGACGACGTCGTGCAGAGCACGAAACTTGCAAAATCCATAAAACAAATTTGACCTCAAAAATAATTGGTGGTTGAATTCAATGACCAAATATGGAACTCCTCTTCAAATTTCAAGTCAATCAGATGAAAATTGAGGATTTTAAAAACATCACCTTAGGTGTTAACCTTTGGCCTATGTTGGCGTTTTGGTCCATGTTGACCTCAAAAGTAATTGGCTGGTTGAATTCAGTGGCTTGAAATATACATCTTATTCAAATTTCAAGTCAATTGGATGAAAATTGAGGATTTTAGAAACACCACCTTCGGTGTTGACCTTTGGTCCATGTTGACCTCAAAAGTAATTGGCTGGTTAAATTCAGTGGCTTGAAATATACATCTTATTCAAATTTCAAGTCAATTGGATGAAAATTGAGGATTTTAGGAATACCACTTTAGTTGTTGACCTTGGGCCTATGTTGATCTTTTGACCTCAAAAACAATAGGCTTCTTCCTTATGACAAACTCTACCATGTGGTGAAGTTTCGTGAAGGTCGGTTTAAAATTGTGACCTGTCGGCGATGAATAGACAAACAGACTGACGAGCAAATGGCCCCAAAAGCAATACCCTCTCCTTCGGCGGGGGTAACCACACGGACAACGAGAGAGTTCCCTAGAACACCTGACCTCGCGCAATTTTGAGAAAAAGGACATTGGAAGGGTCTTTTAAACTCTTGCTTTGCATTTCCAAGGCCAATCTATGCTTCCGAGCACGCGTCTGTTTTCCGCGCATGACCCGCCATTTTTTTCTGAATGTCGTTGTCCCTCCACCCTCATGACGCATGGCAAATTTGCTTGGTCGAGACGGCGTAAAGGTTTTCTCAAGTACAGTACGACTAAACTGGAGGGTTTTGGAAGCGCCAAGAAGGCGATTTGCGTTCCTCGGTGTTCAAGTGTGTCATTCAATTGAGATAAAATAAAAAGCTGCGAAGCTCGTACCAAAAAATTAATTCCTGAACTTTACCGCCGTTGATGCATTGTCTATTACACCACCTTCGTTAACACATTACATTAGTTAGTTGTGCCTGTTGTTTGTGTCCTTTATGACGTCCTTAAAAACAGGAAGTTTCCTGTTTGGAATGATTTTCAATTTTGTTTAACTGCCAGACAGATAAGTAGAGTCAAAATATTATCTCACTCCTCTCTGCGCATGTGTGATCGGGACAAATTCAGAGCCAAAGTATTGATAAATAGCAGGTTCGTTTTCCAATTCCTGTTCATAATAAAACATTCAATTTAAACGAGGTCTTCCTCGATCATAAACTGACGTTTGTGGACTGACAGACAATGGACATGAACCAATTGTTTAACCCTGCTTTTCGTTTCACGTGTTTAGGGTGATAAGTATTGCAAGTCCTGTATATGAGGTTCGAATCTGGCTTCAAGAACTAACTAAGTTCCCACTAACTAACCAGCCTCAAGAGTTGTGATCCTGGAACATCGACCATGTCATCCTCGTTAATTACATAATGAATGTTGGTAAAGTAATAATAGGTTTTTTCAAATTGACAACAATTTTTCTTTTAAATAATGCTCGCTCAATGCAAGTACTTTTTAGCTGTTAAAATGTTTGTCCTTCAGGATTTTTCTTTTTCATTTGCTGCAATAAACTGCTATGGATTGATTTTGTACACATTCGTACCAGGCATCCTGATGACGTTCAAGGATGGAGACGGATAAGATTAGACAACATTAACAACTTGAGATCAATTTCCAGGTGTCCAGTTCTAGTGATATTTGCGTGTTTCCAGCTCGCACAGCAGGGGGCACTGCCCACCCATCATGCCCACCTGTACTACGAGGGTAGTGAGCGAGCACGGCAAGCCCTGGTCGCGTACTTCCAGCTCGATCCGCAACTGTACTTCTCTTACACACACCTGGTGTGCCGTGAGGCCATAAAAGGTGAGACGGGGAGAGAGGTATTTTTTCCACTTTGGCGAAGTCGATGCTTTCTTTTTTTTTTTTCCATCTAATATAATGAAGATGTCATTATTTCTGCTATTATTTTTGTTATTATTTCATGCAAAGCAGTCATAAAGCCTTCCTAATCTGCACCTGCAAACAAAATTATTTAATATTTCCTTTTTAAAATGTTTTCATTAATTTATTGTTGATTTTCTTATTTTTGAGTGTTAATTGGGGACTTGAGATCCTTCCTCAGGTTCGTCAAAACCAGGTATTGTGTCGGGTTTTACACATACAAGCGAACGCTAGTATATCGGAGAACCAATATAGCATCCCTCTGTGACGTATGTCCTGCCGACAAAGCACGACAATAGAAGTTTAATACCACGATCCAGTCGAGACGGATCAAAAGGAGGTGTGCTCTCTCTGAGCTATCCTTTCAGCCAATAAACAGTGTCTGACATGATGGTGCAGAGGCTGCACACTTACCTTTGAGTTATCTAGTCTGGGTTTGACTTTGATTCTCGACCCGACTATAAACTGTCAGACTCTTCCATCCTAGTCAGGTCGTTGTATCAAATAGTGTGCCTGGCACCCGCTCATCCACTATGGACAAATGAACGGTACAAGGAAGAGCCAAAAGCATGGCCTGAATAAGTGATGACAACTGCATCCTAATAGAGTAACAATGTTGTATCAACACTGAAGAGAACGAATTTCAACTTATTCATATGAAAAGAAAATCTGACAATTATTAAACCAATTCACAGAATTAAGAAAATGCTGATAATGTAATTGATTTGTCATTGTTCATGCGATCATCATATCTGTATGAGATTGGGAAAAGAAATTGTTGATGTGTCACCGACATTTCAAGTCAGCACCCATCATGGAATTGAGCACACTTCAACTGAACTGGTACTACACTCAGTCTCTTTTGGTGATATTGCTTTGTCGCCCTCCTCCCTGATGAACCATTGCCCAAACTGCTTTGAAACTCATGACACAAGATGCCAAAAGTAAAGCTAAAGTGGTGTTGAAGAAAGGGGGGGAGAGACAGAGAGAGACAAGAGAGGAAAGAGAGGAGGACAGAACAGAGAGAGAGAGGAACAGAGAGAGAGAGGAAAAGACAAAGAGAGAGAGAGAGAGGAACAGACAGAGAGAGAGAAGAAGAGAGGAAGAGAGAGAGAGAGAGGAACAGAGAGAGAGAGGAACAGACAGAGAGAGAGAGGAACAGAGAGAGGGAACAGCAAAGAGAGAGAGAGGAACAGAGAGAGAGAGAGAGAGAGAGAGAGAGAGAGACAGAGAGAGGAGGAACAGAGAGGGGAGGAACAGAGAGAGAGGAACAGAGAGAGAGGAACAGTAGAGAGAGAGGAACAGAGAGAGAGAGGAAACAAGAGAGAGAGGAACAGAGAGAGAGACAGAGAGAGAGGAAAAGAGAGAGAGAGGAAACAGAGAGAGAGAGGAACAGAGAGAGAGGAACAGAGAGAGAGGAAGAGAGAGGAAGAGAGAGAGAGAGAGAGAGAGAGGAAAGAGGAGAGAGAGGACAGAGAGAGAGAGAAGAGGAACAGAGAGAGAGAGAGAGAGAGAAGAGAGAGAGACAGAGAGAGAGGAACAGAGAGAGAGGAACAGAGAGAGAGAGGAACAGAGAGAGGAGGAACAGAGAGAGAGAGAGGAGAGAGAGAGAGAGGACAGAGGAGAGAGAAGAGAGGAAAGAGAGAGAGAGAGGAACAGAGAGAGAGAGAGAACAGAGAGAGAGAGGACAGAGCGAGATGAGACAGAGAGACGAGAGAGAGAGAGGAACAGAGAGAGAGAGAGAGAGAGAGAGGAACAGAGAGAGAGAGGAACAGAGAGGGAGGAGAGGAGAGAGAGAGGAACAGAAGAGAGAGGAACAGAGAGAGAGGAACAGAGAGAGAGAACGAGAGAGAGGAACAGAGAGAGAGGAACAGAGAAGAGAGAGAGAGAGAGAAGAACAGAGAGAGAGGAACAGAGAGAGAGGAAAGGGCAGAGAGAGAGGAAACAGAGAGAGGAAAGAGAGAGAAGAACAAGAGAGAGAAGAACAGAGAGAAGAGGAACAGAGGAGAGGAACAAGGAGAGAGAAGAACAGAGAGAGAAGAAAAGGGAGAGAGCAAGAACAGAGAGAGAAGAACAGAGAGAGAGAACAGAGAGAGAGGAACAGAGAGAGAGGAACAGAGAGAGAGGAACAGAGAGAGAGAAGAAGAGAGAGAGAGAGGAAGCAGAGAGAGAGGGAAAGAGAGAGAGAGAGGAACAGAGAAGAGAGAGAGAGGAACAGAGAGAGAGAGAGGAACAGAGAGGAAAGAGAGAGAGGAACAGAGAGAGAGAGAGAGAGGAACAGAGAGAGAGAGAGAGAGGAACAGAAGGAGAGGACAGAGAGAGAGAGAGAGAGGAACAGAGAGAGAGAGGACAGAGAGAGAGGAACAGAGAGAGGAGGAACAGAGAGAAGAAGAACAGAGAGAGAAGGAACAGAAGAGAGAAGAAACATGAGAGAGAAGACAGAGAGAGAGGAACAGAGAGAGAGGAACGAGAGAGAGGGAAGGCAGAGAGAGAGGAACAGAGAGAGAGAGAGAGAGAGAGAGGAGAGAGGAGAGAGGAACAGGAGGAGAGAGGAGAGAGGAACAGAGAGAGAGAGAGAGAGAGGACAGAGAGAGAGAGAGAGGAACAGAGAGAGAGAGAGGAGAGGAAAGAGAGAGAGAGAGAGAGGAACAGAGAGAGAGGATACAGAGAGAGAGAGAGAGGAGGAAAGAGAGAGAGAGGGAACAGAGAGAGAGAGGAGGAGGAAAGAGAGAGAGGGAACAGAGAGAGAGAGAGAGAGGAGAGAGAGGAGAGGAACGAGAGAGAGAGAGGAACAGAGGAGAGAGAGGAGAGGAACAGAGAGAGAGAGAGGAACAGGAGGAGAGAGAGGAACAAGAGAGAGAGAGTTAGAGGACAGAGAGAGAGAGAGAACAGAGAGAGAGAGAACAGAAGAGAGGAGCAGAGAGAGAGAGAGAGGAACAGAGAGAGAGGAACGAGAGAGAGGAGGAGAGAGGGAACAGAGAGGAGGACAGAAGAGAGAGGAACAGAGAGAGAGAAGAGAAAGAGAGAGGAACAGAGAGAGAGAGGAGAGAGGAACAGAGAGAGAAGAACAAGAGAGAGAGGACAGGAGAGAAGAGAAAGACAGGAAGAGAGAGGAACAGAGAGAGAGAGGAACAGAGAGAGAGAAGAAGGAACAGCAGAAGAGGAGAGGAACAGAGAGAGAGGAACGAGAGAGAGAGAGAGAGAGAGGAACAGAGAGAAAGAACGAGGAGAGGAACAGAGAGAGAGGAACAGAGAGAAGAGGACAGAGAGAGAGGAAGAGGAACAGAGAGAGAGAGGGAAGGAAACAGAGAGAGAGGAAAAGAGAGAGAAGGAACAGAGAGAAAGAGAGGAACAGAGAGAGAGAGAGAGAAAGAGGAGAGAGAGAGAGAGGGAAGCAGAGAAGAGAGGAACAGAGAGAGAGAGAACAGGAGAGAAGAGGAACGAGAGAAGAGGACAGAGAGGAGAGGAACAGAGAGAGGAGGACAGAGAGAGAGGAACAGAGAGAGAGAGGAGGAACAGAGAGAGAGGAAAGAGAGAGAGAGAGAGAGAGGAAGAGAAGAGGAAGAGAGAAGAGAGAGACGAGAGAGAGGAACGACAGAGAGAGAGAGAGAGAGGAACAGAGAGAGAGAAGGACGAACAGAGAGAGAGAGGAACAGACGAGAGAAGAGGAACAAGAGAGAGAGAGGAACAGAGAGAGAAGAGGAGGAACAGAGAGAGAGAGAGGAACAGAGAAGAGAGAGAGAGAGAGAGAGGAAGAGAGAAGAGAGGAACAAAGAGACAGAGAGAGAGGAACAGAGAGAGAGAGGAACAGAGAGAGAGAGAGGAACAGAGAGAGAGAGAGGAACAGAGAGAGAGAGAGGAGAGAGAGAGGAACCAGAGAGAGAGAGGAACAGAGACAGAGAGAGAGGAAACAGAGAAGAGAGAGGGAAACAGAGAGAGAGTGAACAGAGAGACAGAGAGACAGGAGAGGAACAGAGAGAGAAGAGAGAGGGAACAGAGAGAGAGAAGGAAAGAGAGGAAGAGAGAGAGAGAGAGAGGACAGAGAGAGAGAGTGAGAACAGAGAGCGAGAGAGAGGAACAGAGAAAGAGAGAAGGAGAGAGAGAGGACAGAGAGAGGAGAGGAAGGGAACAGAGAGAAGAGAGAGAGCAGAGAGAGGAACAGAGGAGAGGAACAGAGACAGAGAGAGAGAAAGAGAGGATGAGAGAGGAACAGAGAGATGAAGAACAGAGAGAGAAGGAACAGAGAGAGAGAGGAACAGAGAGAACGAGGAAAAGAGAGAAGAGAGAGGAAAGAGAGAGAGAGGAAAGAGAGAGAGAGAGAGATGAGGAAGAGAGAGAGAGAGGAGAGAGAGAAGAGAGGAGAAGAGAGAGAGACGAGAGAGAGAGAGGGAAGAGAGAGAGAGAGGGAAGAGAGAGAGAGAGAGGAAAGAGAGAGAGAGGAAGAGAGAACAGAGAGAGAGAGAGAACAGAGAGAGAGAGGAACAGAAGAGAGAGAGAGGAACAGAGAGAGAGATGAGAGAGAGAGAGAGGAGAGAGACAGAGAGAGAGAGAGGAGACAGAAGGAACAGAGAGAGAGAGACAGAGAGAGAGAGAGAGGAACAGAGAGAGAAGAACAGAGGAGAGAAGAACAGTAGAGAGAGAGGAACAGAGAGAGAGGAACAGAGAGAGAGAGAGGAACAGAGAGAGAGAGGAACAAGAGGTAGAGCAGAGAGAGAGAGAGAGAGGAGAGGAGAGAGAGGACGAGAGAGAGAAGGAACAGTAGAGAGAGAGAGGAAAAAAGCAAGAAGAGAGGGAAGAGAGAGAGAGAGGAAAGAGAGAGGAGAGAGAGAGAGAGGAACGAGAGAGAGAGGGGAACAGAGAGAGGAGGAAGAGAGAAGGAACAGAGAGAGAGAGAGAGGAGAGAGAGAGGAACAGAGGGAGAGAGAGAGAGGGAACAGAGAGAGAGAGAGGGATACAAGAGAGGAGGAGAGAGAGGAACAGAGAGAGGAGAGAGAGGAACAGAGAGAGAGAGAGAGAGAGCATTAGAGAGAGGCAGAGAGAGAGAGAGAGAGAGGAACAGGAGAGAGGAGAGAGGAACAGAGAAGAGAGAGAGAGAGGAACGAGAGAGAGAGAACAGAGAAGAGAGAGAGAGGAGACAGAGAGAGAGAGGAACAGAGAGAGAGAGAGGAAGAGAGAGGAGAAGAGAGAAAGAGAGAGGAACAGAGAGAGAGAGAGGACAGAGAGAGAGGAAAGAGAGAGGAAAGAGAGAGAGAGAGGAACAAGAGAGAGAAAGACTGAGAGGAGAGAGGAGAACAGAGAGAGAGAGAGAGAGACAGAGACGAGAGAGAGAGGAGAGAGAGAGAGAGGAACAGAGAGAGGAGGAACAGAGGGAGAGAAGAACAGAGAGAGGAGAGGACAGAGAGAGAGAGGAACAGAGAGAGAGAGAGAACAGAAGAGAGAGAGGAACAGAGGAGAAGAGGAACAGAGAGAGAGAGGACAGAGAGAGAGAGGAACAGAGAGAGAGGAACAGAGAGGAGAGGAACAGAGAGAAGAGGAACGGAGAGAGAGAGACAGAGAGAGAGAGGAACAGAGAGAGAGGAACAGAGAGAGAGCGAACAGAGAGAGAGGGAACAGAGAGAGAGAGAAAACAGAGAGAGAGACAGAGAGAGGAACAGAGAGAGAGAGAGGAAGAGAGAGAGAGGGATCAGAGAGAGAGGAGAGAGAGGAACAGAGAGAGGAACGAGAGAGAGAGAGGAACAAGAGAGAGAGAGAGAAAACAGGAGAGAGAGGAGAACCAGAGAGAGAGAGGGACAAGAGAGAGAGAGGAGACAGAGAGAGAGAGAAGAGAAACAGAGAGAAAAGAGAAAAAACAGAGAGAGAGAGGAACAGAGAGAGAGGAACAGAGAGAGAGAGGACAGAGAGAGAGAGGAACAGAGAGAGAAGGAACAGACGAGAGAGAGAAAGACAGAGAGAGAGAAGAGAGAGAGAGAGAGAGGAACAGAGAGAAGGAAGGAACAGAGAGAGAGGACAGAGAGAGAGGAACAGAGAGAGAGAAAAGAGAGAGAGGAAAGAGAGAGAGGGAACAGAGAGAGAGGAAGCAGAGAGAGAGAGAGGAACAGAGAGAGAGAGGAACAGAGAGAGAGAGGAACAGAGAGAGAGAGGAACAGAGAGAGAGAGGACAGAGAGAGAGAGAGAAACAGAGAGAGAGAGAGAGGAACAGAGAGAGAGAGAACAGAGAGAGAAACAGAGAGAGAGGAACAGAGAGAGAGGAACAAGAGAGAGAGAGGGGAACAGAGAGAGAGAGAGAACAGAGAGAGAGAGAGAGAGAGAGAGAGAGAGAGAGAGAACAGAGAGAGAACAGAGAGAGGAACAGAGAAGAGGAACAGAGAGAGAGGGAACAGAGAGAGAGGAACAGAGAGAGAAGGAGAGAGGAACAGAGAGAGAGGAACAGAGAGAGAGAGAGAAAGAGAGAGAGAGGAACAGAGAGAGAGAGGAACAGAAGAGAGAGGAACAGAGAGAGGAACAGAGAGAGAGAACAGAGAGAGAGAGAGAGAGGAACAGAGAGAGAGAGAGAGAGGACAGAGGAGAGAGAGAGAGAGAACAGAGAGAGAAGAGGACAGAAGAGAGGAGGAAGAACAGGAGAGAGAGAAAGAGAGAGAGCAACGAGAGAGAGAGAACAGAGAGAGAGAGAGGAACAGAGAGAGAGGAACAAGAGAGAGAGAGAACAGAGAGAGAGGAACAGAGGAGAGGAACAGAGAGAGAGGAACAGAGAGAGAGGAACAGAGAGAGAGAGGAACAGAGAGAGAGAGGAAGAGAGAGAGGAGAGAGGAAACAAGAGAGAGAGAGAGAGGAACAAGAGAGAGAGAGGAACAGAGAGAGAGGAACAGAGAGAGGAACAGAGAGAGGAACAGAGGAGAGAGGAACAGAGAGAGAGAGGAACAGAGGACGAGAGAGAGGAACAGAGAGAGAGGAACAGAGAGAGAGAGAGAGAAGAGACAGAGAGAGAACAGAGAGAGAGGAACAGAGAAGAGAGAGAGAGAGGAACAGAGAGAGAGAGGAACAGAGAGAGAGGAACAGAGAGAGAGAGAAGGAACAGAGAGAGAGAGGACAAGAGAGAGAGAGGACAGAGAGAGGAACAGAGAGAGAGAGAGGGACAGAGCAGAGAGGAAGAGAGAGAGAGAAAGAAGAGAGAGAGAAGAGAGAGAGACAGGAAGAGAGAGAGAGAGAGAGAGAGAGAGAGGAACAGAGAGAGAGAGAAGAGAGAGAGAGGGACAGAGAGAGAGAGAGAGGAGAAGAGGAGAGGAACAGAAGAGAGAGGAACAGAGAGAGAGGAAGCAGAGAGAGAGGAACAGAGAGAGAGAGAGAGGAACAGAGAGAGAGAGGAACAGAGAGAGAGAGAGAGAGACAGAGAGAGAGAGGAAAGAGAGAGAGAGGAACAGAGAGAGAGGAACAAGAGAGAGAGGAACAGAGAGAGAGGAACAGAGAGAGAGAACAGAGAGAGAAGGAACAGAGAGAGAGGAACAGAGAGAGAGGAACAGAGAGGAGAGGAACAAGAGAGAAGGAACAGAGAGAGAGAGACAGAGAGAGAAGAACAGAGAGAGAAGAACAAGAGAGAAGAACAGAGAGAGAGGAACAGAGAGAGAGAGAGAACAGAGAGAGAAGGAGAGAGAGGAGAAGGAACAGAGAAGAGGAACAGAGAGAGAGAGGAACAGAGAGAGAGAGGAACAGAGAGAGAGAGAGGAACAGAGAGAGAGGAGGAACAGAGAGAGAGAGAGGAACGAGAGAGAGGAACAGAGAGAGAGGAAGAGAGAGAGGAACAGAGAGAGAAGGAACAGAAGAGAGAGGAACAGAGGAGAGAGGAACAGAGAGAAGAGAGAACAGAGAGAGAGAGAACAGAGAGAGAGAGGAACAGAGAGAGAGGAACAGAGAGAGAGGAACAGAGAGAGAAGAACAGAGAGAGAGAACAGGAGAGAGAGGAAACAGAGAGAGAGGAACAGAGAGAGAGAGAGGAACAGAGAGAGAAGGAACAGAGAGAGAGAGAGAGAGAAACAGAGAGAGAGAGGAAACAGAGAGAGAGAAACAGAGAGAGGAGAGAGAGGAACAGAGAGAGAGAACAGAGAGAGAGGAACAGAGAGAGAGAGACAGAGAGAGAGGAACAGAGAGAGAGAGAAACAGAGAGAGAGGAACAGAGAGAGAGGAACAGAAGAGAGAGAGGAACAGAGAGAGAAGGAACAGAGAGAGAGGAGGAACAGAGAGAGAGAGGACAGAGAGAGAGAGGAACAGAGAGAGAGAGAGGAAGAACAGAGAAGAGAGAGGAACAGAGAGAGAGAGGAACAGAGAGAGAGAGGAACAGAGAGAGAGGAACAGAGAGGAGAGGAACAGAGAGAGAGGAACGAGAGAAGAGGAACAGAGAGAGAGGAACAGAGAGAGAGAGGAACAGAGAGAGAGAGAGGAACAGAGAGAGAGAGAGAGGAACAGAGGAGAGAGGAGAGGAGCAGAGAGAGAGGAACAGAGAGAGAGAACAGAGAGAGAGAACAGAGAGAGAGAGGAACAGAGAGAGAGAGGAACAGAGAGAGAGAGAGAGAGGAACAGAGAGAGAGGGAACAGAGAGAGAGGAACAGAGAGAAGAGAGGAACAGAGAGAGAGAGGAACAAAAGAGAGAGGAAGAGAGAGGAACAGAGAGGAGGAACAGAGGAGAGAGAGAGAGGAACAGAGAGAGAGAGAGGAGAAGGAACAAGAGAGAGAGAGAGAGACAGAAGAGAGAGAGAGAGAGACAGAGAGGAGAGAGAGAGAGAGAGACGAGAGAGAGAGAGAGAGAGAGAGAGAAGAGAGAGAGAGAGAGAGACAGAGAGAGAGGAACAGAGAGAAGAGACAGAGAGAGAGAACAGAGAGAGAGAGAGAGGAGAGACAGAGAGAGAGAGAGAGAGGAACAGAGAGAGAGAGGACAGAGAGAGAGAGACAGAGAGAGAGAGAGGAACAGGAGAGAGAGAGGAACAGAGAGAGAGGAACGAGAAGAGAACAGAGAGAGAGAGAGGAACAGAGGAGAGAAACAGAGAGAGAGGAACAGAGAGAGAGAGGAACAGAGAGAGAGAGAGAGAGACAGAGAGAAGAGAGAGGAACAGAGAGAGAGAGGACAGAGAGAGAGAGGAACAGAGAAGAGGAGAGGAACAGAGAGAGAGAGGAACAGAGAGAGAGAGGAACAGAGAGAGAGAGAGGAACAGAGAGAGAGAGAGGAAAAGAGAGAGAGAGAGAGGAACGAGAGAGAGGAACAGAAAGAGAGAGGAACAGAGAGAGAGAGAACAGAGAGAGAGGAACAGAGAGAGAGAGGAACAGAGAGAGAGAGGAACAGAGAGAGAGAAACAGAGAGAGAGAGAGAGAGAAGCGAGAAGAGAGAGGAACAGAGAGAGAGAGAGGAACAGAGAGAGAGGAAAACAGAGAGAGAGGAACAGAGAAAGAGAGGAACAGAGAGAGAAGAGGAAACAGAGAGAGAGAGAGAGGAACAGAGAGAGAGAGAGAGGAACAGAGAGAGAGGAACAGAGAGAGAGAGAAGAGAGAGGAACAGAGAGAGAGAGAACAGAGAGAGAGAGAGGAACAGAGAGAGAGAAGAGAGGAAGCAGAGAGAGAGGAACAAGAGAGAGAGAGAGAGAGGAGAACAGAGAGAGAGGAACAGAGAGAGAAGAGAACAGAGAGAGAGGAACAGAGAGAGAGGAACAGAGAGAGGAACAGAGAGAGAGGAACAGAGAGAGAGAGGAGAGGAAACAGAGGAGAGAAGAGAGAGGAACAGAGAGAGAGAGAGAGAGGAACAGAGAGAGAGAGAGAGGAGGAACAGAAGAGAGAGAGAGAGAGAGGAACAGAGAGAGAAGGAGAGAGGAACAGAGAGAGAGAGAGAGAGAGGAGAGAGAGAGGAACAGAGAGAGAGGAACAGAGAGAGAGGAACAGAGAGAGAGGACAGAGAGAGAGAGAGAGAGAGGAAAGCAGAGAGAGAGAGGAACAGAGAGAGAGAGGAACAGAGAGAGAGAGGAGAGAGGGAACAGAGAGAGAGAGGAAAGAGAGAGAGAGGAACAGAGAGAGAGAGAGGAACAGAGAGAGAGAGAGAGGAACAGAGAGAGAGGAACAGAGAGGAGGAACAGAGAGAGAGAGAGGACAGAGAGAGAGAAACAGAGAGAGAGAGAACAGAGAGAGAGAGGAACAGAGAGAGAGAGGAACAGAGAGAGAGGAAAGAGAGAGAGAAGAGGAACAGAGAGAGAGAGGAACAGAGAGAGAGAGGAACAAGAGAGAGAGAAGGAACAGGAGAAGAGGAGAGGAACAGAGAGAGAGAGGAACAGAGAGAGAGAGAGACAAGAAGAGAGAACAGAGAAGAGAAGAGAACAGAGAGAGAGAGAAGAGAGAGAGAGAAAGAGAGAGAAAGAGAGAGAGAGGAAGACAGAGAGAGAGAAGACAGAAGAGAGAGAGAACAGAGAGAGAGAGAGAGACAGAGAGAGAGGAACAGAGAGAGAGGAACAGAAGAGAGAGAGAGAACAGAGAGAGAGGAACAGAGAGAGAGAGGAACAGAGAGAGAGAGGAACAGAGAGAGAGGAACAGGAAGAGAGAACAGAGAGAGAGAGGAACAGAGAGAGAGGAACAGAGAGAGAGGAACAGAGAGAGAGAGAGAGAGAGGAACAGAGAAGAGAGGAACAGAGAGAGAGAGGAACAGAGAGAGAGAGGAACAGAAGAGAGAGGAACAGAGAGAGAGAAGAGAGGAACAGAGAGAGAGAGGAACAGAGAGAGAGAGGAACAGAGAGAGAGGAACAGAGAGAGAGAGAGAGAGGGAAACAGAGAGAGAGGAACAGAGAGAGAGAGAGAGAGGAACAGAGAGAGAGGAACAGAGAGAGAGAGGACAGAGAGAGAGAGGAAACAGAGAGAGAGAGGAACAGAGAGAGAGAGGAACAGAGAAGAGGAACAGAAGAGAGAGGACAGAGAGAGAGGAACAGAGAGAGAGAGGAGAGAGAGAGGAACAGAGAGAGAAGAACAGAGGAGAGAGAACAGAGAGAGAGGAACAGAGAGAAGAGAGAACAGAAGAAGAGAGAACAGAGGAGAGAGGAACAGAGAGAGAGAGAGGAACAGAAGAAGAGAGAGAGGAACAGAGAGAGAGGAACAGAGAGAGAGAGAGAGGACAGAGAGAGAGAGAGAGGAACAGAGAGAGAAGAACAGAGAGAGAAGAACAGAGAGGAGAGGAACAGAAAGAGAGGACAGAGAGAGAGAGGAAGAGAGAGAGAGGAACAAGAGAGAGAGGAACAGAGAGAGAGAGAGAGAGAGGAACAGAAGAGAGAGAACGAGAGAGAAAGGAGAGAGAGGAACAGAGAGAGAGGAACAGAGAGAGAGAGGAACAGAGAGAGAGAGGACAGAGAGAGAGAGAGGAACAGAGAGAGAGAGAGGAACAGAGAGAGAGAAGAACAGAGAAGAGAGAGAGGAACAGAGAGAGAAGGAACGAGAGAGAGGAAACAGAGAGAGAGGAACAGAGAGAGAGGAACAGAGAGAGAGAGAGAGAGAGAGAGGACAGAGAGAGAAGAACAGAGAGAGAGGAACAGAGAGAGAGGAACAGAGAGAAAGAGAGGAACAGAGAGAGAGAGGAACAGAGAAGAGAGAGAGGAACGAGAGAGAGGAACAGAGAGAGAGAAGAGAGGAAGCAGAGAGAAGAGAAGAGGAACAGAGAGAGAAGACAGAGAGAGAAGAACAGAGAGAGAAGAACAGAGAGAGAAGGAACAGAAAGAGAGGAACAGAGAGAGAGAAGGAAGAGAGAGAGAGGAACAGAGAGAGAGGAACAGAGAGAGAGAGAAACAGAGAGAGAGGAACAGGAGAGAGAGAGAGGAACGAGAGAGAGAGAGAGGAACAGAGAGAGGGAGGAACAGAGAGAGGGAGAGAGAGGAACAGAGAGAGAGGGAGGAAACAGAGAGAGAGAGAGGAACAGAGAGAGAGAGGAACAGAGAGAGGGAGGAACAGAAGAGAAGAGAGGAACAGAAGAGAGAGAGGAACAGAAGAGAGAGAGGAACAGAAGAGAGGAACAGAGGAGAGAGGAACAGAGGAGGGAACAGAGAGAGAGAGAGAGGGAACAGAGAGAGAGAGGAACAGAGAGAGAGAGAGAGAGGAACAGAGAGAGAGAGAACAGAAGAGAGAGAGGAACAGAGAGAGAGAGAAACAGAGAGAGAGAGGAAGCAGAAGAGAGAGAGAGGAACAGAGAGAGAGAGGAACAGAGAGAGAGAGGACAGAAGAGAGAAGGAACAGAGAGAGAGAGAGGAACAGAGAGAGAGAGAGAGAGAGAGAGGAACAGAGAGAGGGAGGAACGAGAGAGAGAAGAAGGAACAGAGAGAGAGGGAACAGAGAGAGAGAACAGAGAGAGGGAGGAACAGAGAGAAGAGAGGAACAGAAGAGAGAGAGGAACAGTAAGAGAGAGAGGAACAGAGAAGAAGAGGAACAGAGAGAGAGAACAGAGAGAGAGGAACAGAAGAGAGAGAGAGAGGAACAGAGAGAGAGAGGAAAGAGAGAGAGAGAGGAAGGAACAGAGGAGAGAGAAGGAACAGAGAGAGAGGAACAGAAGAGAGAGAGGAAAGCAGAGAGAGGAACAGAGAGAGAGAGGAACAGAGAGAGAGAGAGGAACAGAGAAGGAGGAACAGAGAGAGAGAGGAACAGAAGAGAGAGAAGAACAGAGAGAGAGGAACAAGAGAGGAGAGGAACAGAGAGAGAGAGAGGAACAGTAAGAGAGAGAAGAACAGAGAGAGAGGAACAGAGAGCGAGAGAAACAGAGAGAGGGAACAGAGAGAGAGGAGAGGAACAGAGAGAGAAGACAGAGAGAGAGGAACAGAGAGAGAGGAACGAGAGAGAGGAGAGGAACAGAGAGAGAAGACAGAGAGAGAAGAACAGAGAGAGAGGAACAGAGAGAGAGGAACAGAGAGAGAGGAACAGAGAGAGAGGAACAGAGAGAGAGGAACAGAGAGAGAGAACAGAAGAGAGGAACAGAGAGAGAGGAACAGAGAGAGAGGAAGAAAGAGAGGCACAGAGAGAGGAACAGAGAGAGAGGAACGGAGAGAGAGGAACAGGAGAGAGAGGAACAGAGAGAGAGGGGCACAGAGAGAGAGGGCACAGAGAGAGAGAGAGAGAGAGAGGGCACAGAGAGAGAGAGGCACAGAGAGAGAGAGAGAGAGAGGCACAGAGAGAGAGAGGAACAGAAGAAAGAGCGAGGAACAAACAGAGAGAGGGGGAACAGAGAGAGAGGGGAACAGAGAGAGGGAAACAGAGAGAGAGGGGAAACCGAGAGAGTGGGAACAAAGAGAGGGGAACAGAAGAGAGAGGAACAGAGAGAGAGAGGAACAGAGAGAGAGAGGGGACAGAGAGAGAGAGAGAGAGAGAGAGGAAGAGAGAGGCAAAGAGAGAGGGAGAGCAACAGACAGAAAGAGAGGACAGAAAGAGAGGAACAGATGGAGAGGCACAGAGAGAACAGAGAGAGAGGAACAGAGAGACAGAGGAAGAGGAGGCAAAGAGAGAGGAGAGGAACAGACAGAAAGAGCGAGAGGCACAGACAGAAAGAGAGAGAGAACAGATAGAGAGGCACAGAGAGAGGCACAGAAGAACAGAGAGAGAGGAAGAGAGAGAGAGGGAGAGGAACAGACAGAAAGAGCGAGAGGCACAGAGAGAGGAGGCACAGAGAGAACAGAGAGAGAGAGGAACAGAGAGGCACAGAGAGAGGAACAGAAAAGAGAGAGAGACAGAGCACAAATAGAGAGGCACAAAGAGAGGACAAAGAGAGAGCACAGAGAGAGGGAACAGAGAGAGAGGCACAGACAGAGCATAGAGAGAGAGCGAAAGACAGAGCGATAGAGAGAGAGAGAGAGGCACAGACAGAGAGATAGAAAGAGAGGCACAGACAGAGAGGCAGAGAGAGGCAGAGAGAGGCAGAGAGAGGCAGAGAGAGGCAGAGAGAGGAGAGAGAGGCAGAGAGAGGCAGAGAGAGGAGAGAGGGCAGAGAGAGAAGCAGAGAGAGGCAGAGAGGGCAGAGAGAGAGAGAGAGAGGCAGAGAGAGAGAGAGAGAGATAGAGGCAGAGAGAGAGAGAGAGAGAGAGAGAGAGAGAGAGAGGCCAGAGAGAGAGAGAGGCAGAGAGAGAGAGAGCAGAGAGAGAGAGCAGAGAGAGAGAGAGGCAGAGAGAAGAGAGAGAGATAAAGGCAGAGACAGCATGAGCAAACCATTATTTTGAGATCGTAACTCTCAACCTCGTTGAGCACCGTTACCCTGCTGTGTACCATGCAGGGATGCAGGACATGCGTGCAGACCTGAGTCACCCGGTACACGTGGATAACTGCCTACTCAACCATGCAACAGGTGCATGCTTGCGAGAGCATCCAGCTTACACTCACCGGGACTACAGGTTGGTGTTTTGTTTTTTTCCAGAAACTTGGGTGTGGAGGCCTACACCCCACTTCGCCGATGGCAGTACCCGCCGTTTGTTTGCTATTGCTCTGACACAAACTATTATCCCAGCTGATTACGTAAATAGTTCATTTAGATGTCCTGTCATGTCCTACGTTTCAACTGAAAGCCATGCCAGGACAAGACCTTTGCAAGTGCAGAGCAGGACTTGTACATCCATCCATCCATTGGGATTACTCTGTGCAGAGCGTTGGTGCTGCCGAAGCAATCTTCTTGGCTATTGGGCGCAATCCTGTACGGGTCGCCACTCCGACACAGGATACCAGCATGGCACTCATTTTGCCGACCTCGGAAGTATGACAGGCAGAGTCAACCCCACCTGGTATTAATTCAACAGCGGAGTGTGATTTGAACTCAGGATCCTGAGATCCCAAGCCCACCACCATAACCATTAAGCCAACGCCAGGCAAAGTTATATATAACTCCAGGTAAAGACGTTTTTATTGTAAACAAGGTCGAGCTCATGGAAGAGCTATAACACAGAACGAACCAGAACATAACAGAACAAGAATAACATTATGTAAAAGGGAGCACATCGACAGCAGGGGAGAAGGAAACAACTGTGGGATTCTTGGAGGAAGAATGGGCATGAGGAACAATGGGATCAATGAGAGAGGGAAGAGGACATGTGGAGTGAACAATCTGGAAACGAACTCAAATTTAGCAAGAAGAGGAAGGGAAAACCAGGGATGAAACAGAAATGGCACAAAAAGCGAAAAAAACGAGGAGGGAGAGGAAAGAAAACACACAACCTGGAAAGGAAGGGGTGGGCTGGTTGAGGGTGAATGGGGGTAGAAAAGATCATGAGTATGGATGGGGGATGACCTGATCTGTTGGTGAACAGCTGTCTTGAAGCCCTGGATGGAAGAGTGGGATTGAACAGACTGAGGAAGTTAGTTCCACAACTGAGAGAAAAGAGGAGCAAATGAGTGGAGGTGAGCAGTGAGCCTGGGATTTGAGAGTTTTACCAGAAGTGGGTTAATTAGTGGCTGACAGTGTGGGTCCTGTAGAAACCTTGGGGGAGGGAAGGGGGTAGACAGTAAGAAAGGGCAGAGGACACAAGAACAAAATGGAGATGGTGGGGGAGAAGAGAGAGAACGAGAGAGACCACCAACCTGTCTGCGATGTGAAAGTAACAGGCCCAGAGAGTCCCCTTCATTATTATGGAAGATTCCAATGATTTTTATGGTCTTGATTTCCAGAGCATCAAGGAGTGCAAGGGCTGAGACAGGGCCTTAGTCCAAATTGGAGAGAAGTTCTTCATCGAGCTGTAGATGAAGGTTTTGTAAGTTGATAGTTCAGATTTTACAAGGAAAGAATGCATAATGGATGATGCCAAGTTTGCCCAGGCTGGCTGTGAAGGCCAACTTGGATATGTGGTTTTCCCAAGAAACATCATGGCTAATGGTGAGGCCCAAAAGTTTGAGTGACTGAACTTCTTCAGCAGGCTAGTTAAAGGTCCCATGACACCCAAAAGTACTGAAACTGCATATATATTATATTATATATTATATATATCCTATAGGAGTTTTTCATCGTGATTTCAGATCTGACAATGTTTTTTCACAATACTCGTTCTGTAAAATGTAAAATTAAAAAAAACAACCTTCGGAACGCCCCTAAAAATTCTGCCGAAATCTACTGAAAGGGGCGTAGCCCACATGACGTCATCTCCAGAACGACAAAAAGCTGCACATAAATTACTCGGGTGGGCCTCTACGTGATTCTATTGGCTTCCTGTGTGTTTCCACATTCGATTGGTCGACTCAATCGCTTCGTGCATTTCTGCTTTTAAAAAATCAAACATTTGGTGGTTTTGAATAATGGATTACATGGACTTTGATTTGTCTGGTAGCGACAGTGTGAGAGAAATGAAGGATTTTGGTCTGAATGAGATGGAGAATTGTCGGATAACGTAGTCGCGGGGAGGTGAATTCAGGCAGCCCGATGGAATACGGCCTTAGCAGTTCGAGCCCGAAGCAGGACAAGCAGAGGAAACTGGCGATGAAATTCTTGGCATTCATGATGATGGAGGACATCGAAGGAAGACTTGGCAATAACAACTGGTTAGACTAAATCCTATTCGTAATTCAATAATGTAAATTCGACTTGCATACTGCTCGATATCAGAAATATTTTAGTGAGGTGACGTGACCAGCGCAGCGGACTGTTCTCCGCGGCAAATAATCACAAGCAAGGCCAGCGCATGTCATGGGCCGTATCTCTCCGCGCATAAAACGAAGCAATCTCGCTGTCCGGATACGATGAAAATTGTGTGCAGAACACACCTTGCGACACAATTGTCTAGAGTAGTCGATAAATCTAATGTTCTGTTGCATCTTTTATTTATTTTATTCCTACTGTCGTCATGTAGCGCCAGTAGAAAACAATGAAGAAAAGAGAATAATAAAAGAAAGCTACACGTCAGATTTATCGGACTAGTGGACGGACGACGGATTTATCGGACAATCTAGACTCTATAGAGTTGACAGTAACTTGTATTAGCATGCACACAATGTACAAGTCAACGCGTAAGAGTCCGAGGCTATGAGGCCGTGTAATAGGACAGATAAATTTGTCTTTCATAGTTGTGCCACAATATTTTTCCTTTTCATTTATTACAGCATTTTGGCTAAATGTTAATGAATAGCAAGCTAATGGAATCAGTACCTTCACTTTAAGAATAACCCTGTATGTCGAGTGCAGCCGTACCTGGGTGCAGCCGTACCGTATGCGGAATCGTACCTATCCCAGCAGGCTGGTTTCAACGAACAATTCAATAAGCTGCAAAATGTGGGTGCAGGTTTTTCACATTGTTTGATTTTAAAATTATCTCCTGCGCCTTGAAATGATGCAATATTAATCTTTGGTATTTTACTTGTATGTCCCTGTAAGTTCTTTTTAATGGAAACGTTCAACAGTCACATTTAATATTTTGTGGACATGGTATAGCCCTTTATTGTGCATACATGTATTGGATTTGTACACGACTACGACAAGGTAGTAAAGGGATAAATAATTGCCTCGTGATTATTGTGCATACACGGCTCAGAAGCAGAATTTCTTTTCCGCGAAACAATCACAGGAATTAAGACGATCAGTGAGATAGCAAACACATGTGCACAATGCATTTGTACGTACTTTATACGGCAGCGGCGTCTAATCAATCCACTCTGTGCGAGTCGCGTTCTGGAGATGATTTGAACGGTCACGTGACCTGCGGTTCGCTGAAGTCAACTTTTTTGAGGGGCGGGGCATAGCAAGTTGTGAAAAGCACTAGAAATGTTCGAAATATTGGTCTAATTATCCCATTTTTTATTTAAAAAGAAACATGGGTGATTCTTCACTCGGAAGGTCAAGTTAATATATAAATAACCAGAAGTTTTGAGTGTCATTGGACCTTTAAGAAATAGATCGGAGGCTTTGCCAGATGGTCCTTTTGGAGAGACAGAATGAGAGTGTGAGATTTGTCAGGATTGAAAGATAATCCAAGAGTTGGACCAGGACCTGAATCTATCAACGTATGCAGAGAGGAAAGAGGCTGCTGCCTGCCTATCTGAAGGATGAGAGATGACATGACAGAGGGTGGAGTCATCAGCAAAGAGATGCGCACGATTTTCCAGAAAATCAGAAAAATCATTGATGAAAATTAGGAATAGGACTAGGCCCAGAACACTTCCTGGGAGAACTCCAGCCTCAACAGGGAAAGGAGATGAGAGGATCCTGTTGAGAGCCAGGCACTGACTATGAGAGTGGAGGAAGTGAGTAAGCCATGAGAAGAAGTGGCCTAGAACACCATAGGCAGAGAGTTTGGAGATCAAGGCAGGGTGCGTACTGTGAGTATTCAAGTTATGTCGAGAAAGACGGCTTTAATCTCATGTCTGAGATTGAGGGCCACCACACGTTGTTGGGAGAGCAGAAGCAGCATATTCAGGATGGAGTGACCAGGTCTGAATCCGAACTGGTGGTCTGAGATCAGGCCATTAGAGAAAAGGAAGGTTTTGATGTCAGCTGAGATGATGGATTACCTGTCTATGATTAAAATTGGAAGTAATCGAATAGCACTAGTTAAGAAGATGTGTTTCTGCACCAGGTTTGTATATCCTGGTGATGTTAGCTTCTTCCCAAGTGGATGGAAGATTACCAAGAGAAAATGATAGGGTGAACAGAGCAGAGCAGAGCAGAGAGAGAGAGAGGAAGAGAGAGAGAGAGAGAGAGAGAGAGAGAGAGAGAGAGAGAGAGAGAGAGAGAGAGAGAGAGAGAGAGAGAGAGAAAGAGTATGCAAGAGTAGCAGAGCAGGTTTTTAGGATACGTGCACCAATGCCATCTGGGCCTGTTGCAGTTTTGGAGTCGAGTTTTACAAGAAACTTCTTCACCTTCTCAGTTGAGAAAGATGGTTTCCATGAGAAGTTGGGTAAGATGGGGTAGGGTTTGGTACCCGAGATTTGGAAGCGAACACAAAATTTAGTCATTTGACTCTCTCATGAGTGGAGTCAGCTGTGGTTCCATTTGAAGTGAGGGAAAGGATCGAGGGGGAGCATACACCAGAAAAAGACTTAACAAGGCACCACAGGTTTGAAAGTTCAGCATTGAGGTTGGCCAGATGTTGTTTTTCTTGCTCTCCTGAGAGTGTGCACACACCTGTGGGCTTTGTGTGATGCTCTTCAGTTGCCTTCGATTAGATTTGTCTTCCAGGAAGAGATGGCAAGTTGCTTGTAGGCAACAGCCTCACCACTGGATTATGTGTGCCAGGGGTGAGAAGAGGGGTATGATAACTGCAGATGGAACTAGAATGGCACTCGGTAGAGCGCATACCTCCGCCACGTAATGCCTGATCCATGAGAACACATCGGGCCCAATACATTTTTTAAATATCGTGCTATATATCGTTTTTGGCCCTATCTCTCAATGGTGAAGAATCACTTTAAAAATTAAATAATTCTCGTATTTAGATCCGGATTCAGATCTTCACCAAAATCGAATCAATTCGTCCTTGCCACACACCCATGTCCACACAATTTCATCCGGATCCGTCTGCAACTTTTTGAGATATCGTGCTATATATCGGTTTAGCCCTGTCTCTCAATGGTGAAGAATCACTTTTTAAAAATATCAGATCCAGATCTTCACCAAAATCTAATCAGTTCGTCCTTGTCACACCCGAACCTGGCCACAAAATTTCATCCGGATCCGTCCACAACTTTTTGAGATATCCTGCACACAAACAAACAGACAGAAAGGGGTGAAAACATAACCTCCTTCACCTTTGGTGGTGGAGGTAATTACCACATAGGAATAGAGAGAGAGATAGATATAGATATAGAAAGATGGGAATGGATTAGACATAGTTAGTAGGACAGTGGAGCACACAGACAGACAGAGGGTGGTTGTGGAGCACAGACAGAGGGTGGTTGTGGAGCAGAAAGCACAGCCAAATGTACTCCTGGGGGTTTGGAGGGATGAGAACAGTACACAGACAGTGAGAAATGAAGTTCTTGATGTAAACTGCAACTCTGCCACAAGGATGGGGTACAGGCCTGTCAAACCTGATGAAACAAGAGCTGGGGAGAGACACAGAGGAATCGGGAACATCCTATAGGATTAAGGATTCTGTCAAGCTGCCTGGATTGTGATATCTGTCAGATTGGAGCGGAACCCTCGGATGTTGTCGGTCCACATGGGTTTTTGTTATTTTTTTTAATGTACACCATGTCGAGATTCGTGGAAGAGCTTTTACACAGAACATATAACAAGAGGAGGAGGAGACAAGAAGAGTGGGAGAGGGAAGCACAGAATAGTGGGGAACAGTGACATGAGATTGTGGAAGGTAGAGGGATGGGGTGGGGGTAAACATGATGGACACTACAGGGGCTTTCAAGCAGTGACTCTTGATTTTGACAGTTTCACCAAACTGGGGTTTTTGGCGGACCCTTGAGTATCCTGCGGAATTATAGGAGGGACAGATCACAGACAGAGCAAGGGGGAGGGGGAGCAAGGCTGCAGAGGAGACTGTGGAAGACAGAAAGACCACCAACCTGCCTGTGGTGAGAGAGTGGGAGACCCAAAGACTCAGCTTCATCGCAGGAGATACCAATGATCCTAAAAGCCTTGGTTTCCACAGCGTGAAGTCAAGCTAGGTGTGAGGCGGGAGCAGTACTCCATCAGACTGCGGATGAAAGCCTTGCATGTGGTTAGAAGCTCAGGTGTGCCAATGAAGGACTTTGCATGATGTAGGATGCCCAGTCGGTGGCTGGCTTTTGGAGGCCAGCTTGGATATGTTGCTTTCCTCGGAAAGATTGTGGCAGATAGTGAAGCCCAAAAGCTTGAAGAAAAGGACTTCTACAAAGGTATTGTTGAGAAAGTAGGTGGGGGGGGGGGTTTCCAAGATTTTCCTTTTTTTTAGGCATTGAGGACCTCCATCGATTGTTGGGAGAGCAGAAGTAGCATGTCCAGGGTAGAGTGACCTGGTCTGAATCCAAATTGTTGATGCAAATCAAGCCATTGGAGAAGAGGAAGGGTTTAATGTCTGAAGTGCTGATGCATTAAATAATGACCTTGCTGATGATTGGGAGAAGGCTGATTGGTCTATAGTTGCAGGGATCTGTTTTTGCACCTTTTTTATGGAGAGCAGTGATGTTTGCTGATTTTGAAACAGATGGCAGATGACCTTGAGCAAATGAGAGGGTGAATTGAACAGAGAGAAAGTGAGCAAGAGCAGAGGAGCAGGTTTTTAGGACACGTGGGCTGATGCTGTCTGGAC